>JAANDH010000819.1:15432-37481 GCA_011799765.1 Nymphaea thermarum | reverse complement strand
ATATATATATATATATATATATATATATATATATATATATATATATATATATATATATATATATATATATATATATATATATATTTCAATAGTGCATGATGCAAAATATTGTTCATTAATGGTATTGGAACTAACAAAACAGGTAAAAGCATGCCTTGTCTCAAAGAATAGGAACACACAGTATCTGCACAGAGAGATATGAAACAAAACACATTCAATGGTTTGATAGGGATTGATACTTTAGTAATAACAAGACTTCCTTTTATAAACATTGTTGAGATGCCAGATCAAAGATTATAAAGTGGAGGTTGAGAGTAGCCAAATCAAAAACCAAGTCAGCACATACATCATGATGTTGTTAGCCACAAAGAAACCAAGTCTGCACATCGTTATCTGATTCCCTTGATAAGAGAAGCTTTAGTGGCAGCCAACCAACTTCCCCATTTATTAAATGTTCCATTAATATTAATGCTATTGTCAAAACATGAACCCATTTAACTATTCACCGTAATGGACATTGAGGCTGAAAAGACATAAGCCATCACTTCATCTGACCATTTCTTTGAAAATTCCAAAAGCTCTAGCCCTTTGTCCTAGTTTACTTTATCATATGCCTTATTAATGTCTAGCTTCAAGCGAATTCCCCCAGTTTTATCCATGCTAAGAGATTAGACAGTTTCATAAGCTCTAATAACATTATCAAATCAACTTCTTCCAAGGAGAAAAGCACTCTATTCTATGATTATAATTATGCTCAACACAATTTTAAATTGAGAGTAGCCAAATCACAATTATAAAAATGATCTTATAAAGAAAACTACAAAGAGATAATGGCCTTAGATTGCTGAACAGCCTTAGCATTTGTGCATCAAGAGTCAGATTTCCTAAACCACCTTCGTACTTTTCAAAACCAATGTCAATGTCATTGTGCAACACAAAATAATCAAAATTCTGGAATTCTCGTTCCTAGTTTCTGAGAAATGGTCCAGCCACCCATCAAACGCAACCTGTTATCTTGTCTTTAGAGGTTTAAGGCTATGGGTTGACAAAAGATGCAGTCCCCTTCTCATGCCACATCTGTCTACCAGCCAAGCCACTGGCGGCACACGCCAGTTGAAACCCATATGCCTTCTCTCTCTCTCTCTCTCTCTCTCTCTCTCTCTCTCTCCCCCCCCCCCCTTCCTATCGTTGGTTTAGCATTCACTTGATCAAGCAGAGAAGACGTTGCTGCCCCTTGTAGATAGGGCAGAGATGGTCGGACATTACTGTTCTGAACTATTATTTTGTTTTTACATATTCACAATAAAGAAGCCTCAACTTGGACATGCTATGATGATGTTTTACTCACATGATGGCGCAATAAAGAATAACATCATATGTGCATTCACATACTCACAATAGTCATACCAACAAATGAAAGTGGCTATAAGACAGGCAGGTTAGATGACTTCTACTATGCTTGCATATAGAAGGGAAAAGTTCTGTTGACGGGAACCAAATGTGAGGCAGACTTCACCTCCACATGAATTTCATAAGAAATTAAATAAACACTTAATATGCATATATAGTAAACCTCTTAAAAGAGTACACATCTGAAAAACATACTGGATATGAAAGAGTTAACCTCTTAAGCCTCCACATATATGATATAAAGGAAGGAATCAAAACGTACTAGATATGAAATGCAAGCGTTGATGGCATCTAAGGCAACAACGGCAAGAGAAGGCAGCATGCAGCAGCAGTGATTTCTGGCGGCATTTGGGCAAAATCAGTTGGAAGGAGGAGGAAGAAGAAGAACAACCGAGGAGAAGAAGAAAGAAAGGTTGAAAGGGTATCTGGCGTGAAGGCGGGAGTAGGAGTCCAGCAAGAGCGAGAGGGATGCCTCTGAGGCTGTGAGGCAGCAACAGCGAGAGAAGGGGAAAGGTAGCAAGAAGCATGATTCTAAACAATATAATGCCCAAAGGAAGAACAGAAAACCATAAGAAAATCTACAAATCCACAAAAAAAAAATCTCAAAAGATCGACACTACAATAAAAACATCTTACTTGGTTCCTAGCGTGAAGGGAGCAGGTGCGTCGCAGTGTCTGAGGCAGCAGTAGCGAAAGAGGGCAGCAACAGCGGTCCAGCAGAAGCGGTGAGAGCAGCAGTCCAGCGGAAGAGAGCAAGCCAACAGCGAGAGAGGGCAGCAACGGCGGTCCAGACTCCAGCGGAAGCGGCGAGAGCAGCAGTCCAGCAGAAGAGAGAGAGCAGACGGCGGTCCAGTGGAAGCAGCGACTGCGAGAGAGGGCAGCAATGGCGGTCCAGCGGAAGGGGTGAGAGGCTGAGAGCAGCAGTCCAGCGGAAGAGAGAGAGCAGATGGTGAGTGAAGACCAAATGGCGCGCGGAATGAAAAATTTTAACCCTGAACCGGTGAACCAGTTTCTCAAACCGGTTCACCGGTTCAATTCAATTGATTTATTTTATACCGAGTCGATTTTAAATGAGTCGAGTTCTTGCAACTCGAACTCGACTCGTTTATTGATTTGAGTTTAACTTTCAGCTTGAACTCGACTCATTTATAAATGAGTCAAGCTCGAGCCCAGCTTTGTCGGGTGAGTTCGAGTCGAGCCCAAGTTGGCTCGACTTGTTGTGCAGCCCTAGTTATATGTTCATATAATATATATATATATATATTTCCTCTTAAAATGGAAATATGATAAGGGACCATTTATCATATGAACCATAATGGTTCATAACTAGGTTTTTTACATAGGAAGATTGAAAACTAGTTTTTAATATTCACCACCCTTAATCAACTAAATCAAGAATGCATGAGTTCAAATTGAATCAAAATGGAAGAAATCAAGAGAATGCTTAAGCTTGCTTCTCAATGATGTTGTCGTGTAAGGGTGGCTCACATTCAGGAAAATGCATCTGAACCTAATAGGTAGATAAATTATATATATTGCAGCAAATATAAATCACTCTCTCACCATAGAATTCTCTCATGGTGGGGAGTTAAAAATGGTTTAGGCTAGTTGTTTTTGAAAGGGACGTGGCCTTGGGGTCCTTTTTGGAAAGCAATTCATAGTTTTTCCTTTTAGAAAACTAGTTTATGCATGAAGAGATGCATTATCATGTACATATGGTTGTATTTTCCCTTGCTGGACATCATTCCCAGCTGTAAAATATAAACAAAATAGATCCCTCCCCATGGATATGTAATTAAAATGACAACAAGAAGCTAAATGGCATAGAGAATCAACCTTGTGGTCAGCCTAGGTATTTGGAGCTCTTCTTGGCTAGTTCTCTAAATCCAACAATTCTAAGCAAGAATCTAGGTTAACGTTCAAGCTTAGCAAGGAAGTCAAGAGATTTCTTCTTGCTGGAAATTGCAGGGATGAAGAGGATTTCCTTACAACAAAAATCCTAAACAGAGGTCCACTAAAGTACCTAAGCTTAGCAAATTTGAAAGCAAGGGTTAAGAACGAGAAAAAGAGAAGGGAAGAAGGCTGGGATGATGTCTTCTTCTCATCTATTTCTTCTTCTCTTCTTCTTCCTCTTGCAGGTCCTTGCTGCAACTCGATCTTGGCTACACTTGATCTTAGCTGCAAATACGAAAATGTGTTAGGAAAAATCTCAAATTTTTGTCCCTTACCTTGGCTCTCATGGTGGGTTCATATAGCATTGAAATTGAATGAGGAAGGGAAGGAGAGAGGCTGTGCACCTACCTCCTTAACTCACACTTGGAGCATGCCTAAGTCTTGGGGAATTTCTCCCCTTTTGAGATGGTGAGTTAGAATTGGTCCAACCCTATGCCAACCTGGATTTTGATTTCATTTAAAACTTGGAAAATGAGCTGAGGTGGCTGCCACCACAGCCAGCCTCTAATTCGGCCAATGGATTAGAGGAATCTTATTTTTTATTGGGTCAGTCCATAATGCATGGATTGATGACTTGACAAATGAAGATTAAATGACACCCCTCGGTCTTACTTACTCGAGTTTGGAAGGCTTTAAGAAGTTGGATATGAGCAAATGTTCATGAATTGTTTTTTATCTTCACAATGCAAGCATAGGTCACATGTCCACATGCTATTGCAGGACTTTGAACCATATGAACTGCTACACTCATCCCAAGCTCAATGCTCAACTCGTTTTGTTTGATAGCTTTTTTTGGCATCCTATCAAGGTCTTTTGTGTTATAATGGCTTTCCCTCATAGCATCTCATGCTAGACCTTTACAAGTGCTCAATTACTAGGATCAACATTCAATTCCTAAACCTTGATCCCTCAATTGCATTGGAATTTCTTATATAGTTTAAGCCAATGCCCCTTGCAGTTGAACTTGTATAGACAAGACAGAGGCTAAATTTTGAAAATTTTTAGAAATTTTGATTGACAATGCATTTTTGAATTCTTTTGCAAAATCAATATTGGAAATCCCCTCCTAAGAGGTGAGATGCCCATTGGTTGGTTTGAAAATTACTGAAAATGTGCTCACTAAAGCACAATTGTTTTGAAATTTTGAATCACAAGATCAAGTATCCAATTTCTTGAAATAAAAAGCACTAATTGGATTGGGGATTTTAACCCAATTAGCATTAATTAGTCGATAAGAATTATGAGGTAGAACCTCCTTGATGACATAAGGTCCTTCCTAGTTTGGCACCCATTTTTCTTTGAGTCTACTCTTGGGGAGAACCATTGATCTTAGGACAAGGTCATTTACTTAAAATGTCTTTTCAATGTCTGATTTGACATAATGTCGAGTGACGCTTTTGTGGTAGACTTTAGTCTGTGCTGCCACTTGTAGCCTTTTCTCGTCTAATAAGTCTAATTGAGCAAGTTACTTTTGTTGATACTTGTTAATTAGAAGTTTGACAAGAACATCGAACTTCAATGTTGGTTTTTGGACATGTAGTAGAAGGACAATTTCTGTTCCATACACTAATTCTACTAGTGTAGCATCGGTGGGAGTTCAAATCATGGTTCAATATGCTCAAAGTGCATTTTGCATTTCCTCATGCCAATCCTGGCATGTTTCTACAATCCTTTCTAAGATATGAATCAAGATTTTGTTCGTTGCTTTTGTCTGTCTATTATATTGGGGCTAATAAGGGATAGAAAAATGATGTTGTATTTTGTATTTATGACAAAGATGGTGCATTTTCTCATTTTTTGAAATGAGTGTCATCGTTTGGGACAATGTCATGCAGGCTGTCAAATATGCAGAAAAGGTTTTTATGATTGAAGGACATAATATCAGTCTTCAATTGTTTTCAAACTGATTGCCTTCACCTATTTGGTAAAGTAATTTGTAGTTGCAAGAAAGTACTTGTGCCTATTTGAGGTAGTGAATTGATTAGGCCAACCTCATCAAAGACCCAATTTGAGAATGTCCAGGGTGAGCTTATCGAATGCAGGTATGCTGCTAGTACATGAATTGACAGTGCATGTAACTGACATTTGATGAACTTTTTGACAAATTGATGGCAGTCTTTCTACATGGTGAGCCAATAGTACCCAACTTTAACTATTTGTTTGACTAGGGTTTGATACCTTATATGTCTCCCACAAATTTCTTTATGGGCTTCTTGAATAACCTTTAGTGCCTCATTTGCATCGAGACATCTAGCATATTCTATGTTAAATCATCTTTTGTATAGGAATCTAGCTAAATAAGATATCATGAAGGCATCTGCCTCAGAACTCTTTGCTCTTTTCGATATATTTCATATGAAAATGCTCTTGTTTGAAGGAAATCTTTAATTTTTTTTCATACCATGATGCTTTGCTTTCTGCTTGTAGCACCTATTCTGGCACGACGTAAGATGGTTATTTGAGTCTACTGACTTCAAAAGATTGAATGGACTCTCTAGGTTTGAATGTGATGGTAGAGCCTCAACTAGCCAAACCATCTGCAATTGGATTAACTTCTTTCTTAACATGTGAGAGTTTGTATTCCTCAAATTACTTCACGGTGGATGTTGGCATCTCTTGATAGAAACTGATATTTGATTTAACAGTCTCCATTAATTTGACTGACAATTAGAGGAGAGAATCTCCAAAAATATGGATTTTCTACACTTTAAATTTGATAAGCATTTTGAGTCATTGAATTAAGGCCTTATTTTTTGCCATGTTGTAAGTGCAAGAAAAGTTTAATTTGAGGAATAAGGAATCATTTCCTTCTTTGGTGTGATAAAATGTATCTTGATATTTGCCCCAGTCAAGCTATTAGATCCATCAAAGTACATTTCCCACATCAGCTCTAGTTCGGTAGTCAGGATTTGTTCATTTAAGAAATCATCATTTGCTTTGATTTCCTCTAATAGAGGGATGTTTGCCAATTGATCAATGATGGCTTGCTTCTTCATTGATTTTTGTGACACATTTCAAATCATATTGCACCAACAGAATTTGCCATTTTTCTACCCTCTCATTTAGGTTGTTTGAGGATATATTTGATTGAACTGAGTTTGAACAAAATCTTGACCACACTTGATGGTAGGTAGTGTCTTAATTTTTGGCACATCCACACCAAGGCTAAACGTTCTTTTCCAAGAGCAACTAATGATTCTTATATTACACAAATGTTTTGCTAACGTAATGAATGACATGCTCTATTTGGCATCCTTCTTCTTATTACACCAAAAATCCACACAAGTTGAATTATTGACTGTGATGTAAAGTAGTAGAGGTTTTCCATAAATTAGAGGTTTTCAAAATTAGTGGACAAAGGAGGTATCTCTTGATCTTTTGTAATGAGGCCCGACATCATGTCCTCATCCGAAATTAACTCCTTTCTGTAGTAATTGGTTGAATGATTGACATCTTAAGGCAAGATTGGATATAAACCTTTTGATTGATTGAATTCTGCCTTGCAAGCTATACAGCTCTTTTAGATTTGTTGACAGTGGCATCTCAATGATTGCCTTTGCTTTGGAAGGATCCATTTCAATTTTCTTTTTGCTGACCATAAATCCCAAAAGCTTGTCAAATTGCACACTAAACTCACACTTATGCTGATTGAGTCTAAGTTTATATTGTAAGAGACTATCAAAGACTTAAGAAATAAAATTGATGTAATTTTCTTGAATCTTATATTTAATTAGCAAATCATCCACACATGTATCAATAGTTTGATGCATTTGATGATGGAAAATGGCTGCCATAGCCTTTTTATATGTTGTCCCAGCATTCGTCAAGTTGAAAGGCATTATGGTATAGCATAAATGCCCCAAGGGGTTATAAATGAGGTTTTGGATTGATACTAAGCAGCTAGCTTAATTTGATTAGAGCAAAATATCCATCCATAAAAGAGAAAATAGCATGGTTTGTTGTGCTATCTACTAACATATTATTGTTTGGAAGTGAAGAGTCATCTTTTGGTGTGGCTTTATTCAAATCTTTGAAATCGATGCAAATTGGAATTTTGTCATTTTTCTTTGGAACTACCACAACGTTTGCTAACTATCTGGGATAATCAATTGTTTAGACGAACCTCACCTTTAATAGGTTTAGGCCTTCCTTGACTTGCCCCTCAAGATGATGGTCTAATTTTCTCAATTTTCATTTAACTAGTTTGCATTATGTCTTCAATGCACGACCAGCTTCGTATCAAGTTCAGACATGTCTTTATAAGTCCATGCAAAAACTTCTTGATGCCTTTTGAGAAAGGGTATCAATTTTCTCTTTCTTTGGTTATTTCAATTTGTAAAATTGTTTTTTTTTTTCATGTCAATGTTAATCTCCTTTATAGCATCATTAACCAAAGGTGACGATTGATCTTGTTTTTTCATTTGGATGAACTCTAGACACTTTGCCTCAATGAGTTTTGGATTTACCTTATTGAAGACTTTTGATTATTGATTCTTATGTATCATCCTAAAGATTTTCAAAAGTTAGATAAAATTGAAATGATTTATGTAAAATAAAGCACATTGCATATATCATTGCACAGTTGAGGGTATTATAAAATTGAGACTTCTGGTTTATTAAAGTACAATGATGACAAAATGAAAAAACGATGACTAGATGTCAAAATGGTGTTGCTTTTGACAAAAGGCACTGGCTTGAATTCTTCTTCAACATCCACCTCTTCATAATTCTGGCATCTTATAGCTCGAGTACCTTGTTGCCCCACCACTGTGGTTGGCTCTAGAATTCCATCTTCATGTTCGCCAAGGCCAGTAAATGGATAGTAACATGGCATATGAGTAGCTCCAATCTTTTTTTATTTTGAGAGAATTTTTGAACAATGGATGGTTTTTGCAACTTGTTGTGAATAGATCTAGCTTGATACCTTTACCACCCACATTTACTTCTTTGGCTTCCAAATAGCCAATTTGCTAAGATTGCAAGATAATTCTTCTTCCTCGTAGACTCGAATGCTTGGTGCCTTAATTGTATATGTTGATATCAAAATCATTGGGTGCATGAGGTGATTTTGCCTATTCTCTGCATAAATTGTGATGATACTCATGCCATGAGGCCATTTGACACACTGATGTAGTGTGGAAAGAACTGCATTTTAGTATGGATCATGGTCTTTTGAGTAACAAATTGAACGAGGGTTCTATATCTACCACATGAAATAAAACCCGATGTTGTGTTTCAAAGATATTTAGGTTGATATGCAACACAAACTAGGATGTCTGAACCCATCATATCCATGAATGAAAATTGATGATGGAGTGTAATCAGTTTGCCTTATACCCAATGTGTGGGTTGTTTGCTATGGACAAATGTTCACATTGGCTTCTTTATTGATTAAGACATGAGAAACTCTGGTAGCCATTGTCTCAACCACTATGTATAAGGCATCATTATGCAATCTGCCTCCATTTGGTAGATCTTCATCACAAAATATGATCAGACCATAGTTTGAAAGCCCATTTGTCTCCCCAATTAAAGCTAAATTTTTCTTTTTTCATTTAAGGTGGAGAATCTAATTCTCCAAAGATGACTTCCAAATATTCAAAATTCCATTTGCGCAACCCTTGATCAGCCACTGTTTGACTATTTTGTTTGCTTGGTCTGGCCTGTTCATTTGAAGCCTCTTATTTTGTCTGGGAAGCAACCCAAAGAAATCCAATGATGCTTTGCTCCTTTTGTTGGTCACCATGATCCGATGACTGATCATAGAAGCTATTCCTTTCCCATGCTTATGAAAAGAGTTTTTTATAATGTCCTGCTATTCATTGACGACATTAACAATCTCTTTGTCAACTACATGTTTTCTATGTCTTTTAGCATAAGACAAATTTCTATATCATGTCCTGGAGCATGATGAAATTTGCAAAATTGTTCTTTGTTTTTCCCATCATTTGGGGTGGATTGGAAACTTTAGGAAGTAATAGAGTATCTTTTTCAACCAGCTCTTCCATGATTTCTTCGTAATTCTGCTCTAATGGGGTGAACTTTCTAACATATGTTCATCTAGGATGTTTATTCTTGATGCCAGTGTTGTTGATGCTGCTAGCTTTGTTGGCAACTCCTTTATTCTTGGAGAAATCTGCTTTTTTCTTCTTAAAGGTAGTGGCATTGACTATGATCTTAGCTGGAGCATTTTGATTTTTTATGCTTTTCTTAGTATTTTCTTTGAGTTTTGTAGGAAGAATAGCATCAAAAGCTCCATTTTTATTCCACCTTCAATGCACTCGGCTCTCTCAGTGAGAACAATGAAAGATTGATAGGAGCATTGGCAATGAGGCTTCTTAATAGTTGTGTCAAATTGTTTGCAGTTAGCCCCAAAGAATGGGACTGGAAGATCTGGTCTCTCATCTTGTTGCAAAAAAACCACCATTTGTAAATGAAGTCCCTGACCTTCTCACTTGGTCTCTGCTTCAAATTACATAAGGTGGTGACAGTTGGTGCAGTTTTAACATTTGGAATAATCTTCTAGGGCCCATTTCATGCGCCGAAAATCCACTATAGCTCATGAAAAAAATTTAAATTTTAAAATTTTTTTGGTTTACCAAATGTGGACATTTTTTTGAGACCGTTGAGGCTGGAATCGAAAAGATTTTTCTGAAAAAATGTTTCCACCACGAGAGGTGGAAAAATGTTTCCGGAATTATTTCTTTGCCCATTAAGGCTCTTCACGTCGGGCTCCCCTCGTCTTCCTCTTCTCATCTTCTTCCTCCGCCGCTGCCTCATGTTGTTGCTACCTTGTCTTCCTCTTCTCATCTTCGTCTGTCTCTTTCTCTCTCTCTCTCTCTCTGCGAGGCTTCATCCTCTTCGGCTCCCCTTGTCCGAAAGGATCAGTCAATGGCTCTCCCGACCACTCCCTCTTCCCCATCTTAAGTTAGGGTTTAGTGTTTTCTTCCTCTTCTTCCAGCTCCCTTTTTTCACCAAAATCCCCTTTCATTAGATACCCATTTTGGGGCCAATTGCTGACAATCGAAGTGGGCAATTTATAGGCATCCTGCGTTCCCTCCCATCTATTGTGTCGTGGATCTGTTGATGGACTCTACCATAGTGCCATCGTCGTCCTCACCGACAACACCCTCTCAGTCTCTGTTGGAGGAAGATGGCATCCTATCCACCGCATCCGGCATGGCCAAGGAAGCTGCTCTCCTCTTCCAGTCTCATCGTTACCAGGAATGTGTTGACGTCTTGAACCAAATCTTCCATAAGAAGGAAGATCTTATTATGTGGGAGTTCGTCTGATAGTTGTGGCTTTGTAGTTGTTCACAATATTGCGGTCACAAAATACTACAGGGATGGTTGTTCTGATCCCAAGAAGCTTCTTGAAGTGCTTAATAAGTTTAATTGGGATGGTTAGTGCTACCTTACCTAATTCCTGATTAGGATCTCCTTTTGTAAGAAGATCATGGGAGCTTTCATGGAGCAGATTATTAATTTTCATGCGGAGAATTTACTAATCACTTTAAATTCACCTTGGATTAAGAATGTGATAAGATGTGTGAAGGTGAACTCTAGAAGTGATTCTTATACGTGCCAGCCTACCAGATTCCTTGATATAGAAAAAGGACAGAGTGACCGAGTTGAAAAGGACAGATACAAAAGAATTCAAGTTCATTAAGAATATGGCTTTTGCTAATATCGGGGAGAGATGAGTTCTTCCTAGAGCTAAGCGAACTGCTTATTTAGCAGTAGGGAGGTGGCTGCTTACATATGGCAGATTACAGAGAATGTTCATTGAAACGCCAAACAGATGTAAACTTTGGAAATCTACATAGCAGATTACAGAAGAGGAATTTGTTAAGTTCCTTGTAAATAAAGACCTTGATTTCAGTGTAATCACATGTAACAATTTATATATGTTTGTTGTGCATTTCACATTGAATATGCAATTGTGATCATAAGCTCTCGTGAAATATACTGAGTGATTACTAAAAATTGGCCTGCTACATTACATGTGGGTGCAGGCCAACTTGTTTCCAACATAACGTGACTGTGTAACTTGTGCGTCTATGTTGATTTATAAGAAATAATTTTCTAAAAATTTGGTTAAATATATTTCTTTTTCATCAAACAAAGAACTCAATCATCACACACACATCAAAATGAGAATCAAAAAGATTTTTCTCATTCTTTTATTTCAAGGAACTTATTTCCAAAAATATTTTTCCAATTCCAGGTTTCCAATCCATCAAACGCCCCCCTAATAAAGACGTTAATCAATTTGTCAAAATTCTTTAGTTCTATAGGATTAATGTGCTCATTTTACCACGGTCCTGCAATTCCTTCTAAGCTTTTGAGGAGGCATCAGAAGGCATCAGAAGAGAGCTCTATAATTGTTACGAAAATTATATTATTCTCTAAAGAACATAGCCAAATGCGCCTTCGAGTCTTCATGACGGTCAAATTTGATGAACTTCTTAGGCAAGTTTTCAAAACTCTCCTAAAAGTCATCGCAAGCAAAATTTCTTCTGTTATGGCCTTTAAGTTGACATTCAACTTATTTTAAACTTCCTTGAGTTTAGCCTTCCAAGATCTTCATTATGTGGTAGTGTCTTTGGAAGAATCAGAGCTTGAAGAATTTCTTTGTCCTCTTGACGTCATATTTGAAGTTGACATGCAAGTGGATCTCTCTCTCTCTCTCTCTCTCTCTTCTTTTGGCGCCTCTTCCAGCTTCCTCATCCCTCCGCACGCGATCCTCCTGGAAGGCATTCGGGCAAGAAACCCCTGATCAATTCTCCACTCATCTGCTTCTTCCATGCATCTTCACGCTCCTTCTTCTTCTTTTCCTCGCTTCATAACTTCAAGAACCCGACGTAGGATTCGTCCATTTCTGGGGCACCGCTAATGCTCTGGTTTTCAGACGCTTGGTTAAGAATCCAATCATGGCTACGCGACCACGGTACCATCCGATCTGTCGCCGTCTACATGCTCTACGTTCAGGTATTCTGATCGTTATCCCTCTCCTTCCGGACCAAAGAAGAAGTCGATTTCAGATTCTGTTGCTTTCTTTTGTACTTCTTTCCTCTGAGCTAGAAAACGAGTGCTTATCTTTTGTTGTTCTTCTTGTTCTTACTTTGTAGTTTTGTTTTTTGAGATCGTTTTCTGTTTCCTTCTTTTTTTTCTCTATCGGGGATTTGAGATTGCTTGTGCTCTGGTCGGATCCATCGGAGCTCTCTACAATGGCGTCATGCTGATAGACCTGGCGGTGTCATTGTTTGCGCTTGTTGCAGTTGAGAGCAGCAGTCAGTGCTTTGGACAAACCTACGCCGTTCTTTTGGTTTGTGAAATCCTGCTCGATGGTTCTTGGTTCGTCCTCTTCTTTCGGGAGATATGGTAAGAGAACTATCTGATTTCTTGAATTCCACACCGAATTATTTTGTTTTCTGTTCTTTCTCCGATTTCTCTTTATTATTTAATAGCACGAGATCTTTAGAAAACTCAAATACCTAATTAGAAGAGCCACAAGATTCTATTTCTGTGTATTTTCGTGTCAAGCTTCCGCATTTTTGCTGAAACTGACGGTCGTTGCTCTTATGCAGGAATATGTCTACCGAAAAGTATAGTGCCTTCGATATCTTTTCGGTTAGAGTTGCCTTGTGGATGGAAATTATTGGGTTCTTAGTTAGGTGTTCATCGACGTTCATTTGGATACAAATGTGCAGATTGGGGGCTTCATGTGTCGACAACGTTTATAGGGAGTCTGATTTTGACCCGAGAACAAGTCTTCTGAGTTCTGCAAACTACCTCATTGTTCGAGAAAATTCTGACTACTGTGATGCTGTGGGTGGCTCTATCGTCGACTCTACTTATTACTCCTCTCTTTTTGAAGATGTTGAGGATGGAGGATGTGTATATGAGGTAAAGTTTCTTTTTATATTGGTTAATGCAAATTAGGTTCTGGCGCAATATTCAGTCATCAGTTGCAGTCATGTAGGAATACAGTAGACCTGAATTGTAGAAACCTCTTGTTCTCTTTGTTCAGAGGAAGAAACCCTGTTTTCCACCATTACAGTCAGCTGAGTGACTGAATTTGTTTAGACGCAATTATTCTTCTCCAATTTTCCTCTTCATGATGATATCTGGAATCATTATTGTGATAGGCAGGGATGCTTTCCTTTGTTGCTATACGGTATTGTCCTTCATACTGATGATATAAGATGTCTTGAAAAATAGCAGGAAGTAATAAAAAGGATACAATTGATTGTCGAAATGTCATAGAAACTGTAGGAAATGAAAGTGGAATTGAGTAGGAAACAATATGGAAGTAGGATGACATAGGAAAACAAGTATGGAAACATATAAATATAACATGTGAGAAAATATCACATATTACAATTAAGAGAAAAAGAAGGAAGGGAAGCATCAGCGTAGAACAATAAGAAGAAAGGAGGAAGATGAAAGAGAAAGGAAGTGAAAAGCGAGGTGAGAGTGGCTCTTTCCTTGAAGAAGAATTATTCGTGTTGTTTTCTTTAAATTCAGGAAAGCAAAGTGATTCTCTAGGCAGCAGGTCATCTTGGTAAGTATGGATCAGGTGAACTATTCCTTGAAGGGCGAAACACTCCATAAGATTAAACACTATAGACTGAAGCTTCCACCAGTTAGTGTTTTGCTTGGGTATAAAGCATTGATGGCCATTCGTCTGAGAATTACATTGATGTGTCACTACCTAAAGTGAAACAAGAGAAGGAGCAGACAACAGTTGATCATATGGGTCAGGTTCAAAAGTCAATCAGGCCTATTAAAAAAGATGCCACCGGTTGGGAAGGTCCAGTTCAGTCTTAGGTGAAACAAGAGAAGGGGCAGACAACCCTCAATCATGAGGGTCAGGTTCCAAAATCAACGAGGTCTATGAAATGATGGTAGTGGGTCAGGAAAGTCCAGTTCAATCTTAGAGCTGGACCTGCTAATATGAGTAGTACAATATATTATGAATCGTGATCAAGTTATGAAGAATAAAGAAACTTTTAATGTGATAAATATGTTAAATAAGTTGTAGATGTGTTGACAAAAGCTTTGTCTTCTACTCAGTTTGAGAAAAATGTAAGCAAGTTGGTCATGTTTGACTTGTATGTCTAATTGGAGGGGAACTGTTGACGAGCATGTATCTGGACATGTCGTGGGTCTAGACCTGACCTGTCCATCCCTTTAGTGGTGATTGTCGCACACTTAAGGATTTTTTTTAACCCTAATTGAAAAATCAATGAAATTTTTAGAGTGAGAGAATGGCTGCTAGTGAGTGTTGTTCTTCTTCCTCCGCCGTGGTTCTTTTCCTTTTGTTTTTGAGGGGTCTTCCACGTTACATCTGTGTGTTTCTATCTGTTCTTTGGTATCCATATTTCTACAGTGTTCTATAACTTTACTAAATTTGTCAAACCAGTCCTCGAGAGCTTGTTTTAGGCCATAAAGATTTTTTGTTAAGGCAAAGAACTTTATTCTTAAGGGGTTCATGTCTTGTGGAGCTTCCATGTTGACAATTTCAATTAATTTCATATTCAAAAAGGCATTTTTGATGTACATTTGATAAAGAGACCAACATTTGGTAGAAACATTGTCAATTAGAGTTCTGACAAATGACATACAATCAACAGGGCTGAAAGTTTCTTCATATTCTATACAGCATTCATGTGCATTGCTTTTAACAATGAATGTAGCCTTGTATCTTTCTTGGCTTCCATTACTTTTAGTTTTGATTTTATATATCCATCAACACCCTATAGCTTTTTTATCTTTGGGAAGATCAACAATTTCCCAGGTTCGACATTTTTCAAGTGCATTTAGTTTATTTTTCATGGCTTCTACCCATTGTAATTTGTTTTTTGGTATCCTGATAACAAGTTGGTTCTTCAAAGAAGTGACTCATGAGAGAAGATCTATGTTTTGGTGACAAAGGTTCATGTGAAACACATTTTGTGTCTGGTCGTGTGGATCTTCTAAGATGAGATTGTTCTTTTATATTTGGTGTCTTACTAGTTGGTATATTATCAACGGAAAATTCATTAGTGGTCTCAATTTCATCCCTGTTAATGTTCTCTTTATCAGTTAAACTATATTCAACATCTTCGTCATCATTACCTATAGCAGGTAGATAAAGAAAAGAATAACCGTCCGATGATGAAACTGAATGTCCATCAAAACCAGTCATTTTCAGGGAAGGTCTCACTCCTGAACACATAAAATTTGTTATTCTTCTGATCATAACATCTATAACCCTTTTTATTTTTGTCATATCCGATAAAAACACAAGGATTGACTTTGCTAGAAAGTTTGTGATCAGTCAAAAGAAAATATTTGCATCCAAATATTCTTAGCCCATTATAGTCTGGGTTCAAATTTTAAAAAGGCATTCTGTTTATTAAATAAACAGTCGTAAGGGCGGCCTCAGCCCAAAATTTTTTTTGGAATGTTCTTTGAGATGAGTAGGCTTTTAGTGGTTTCAATCATATGTTTGTGTTTTCTTTCAGCTAGACCATTTTGTTGAGGTAATTTTGGAGCTTGATCTTAGATGTATAACATCATGCTCTTCTAGGTATTTCCGAAATTCATTAGAAAGATATTCTCCTCTTGAATCAATTCTAAGATGATAGGTTGCATTAAATCGATTTTGAATTAATTTATGGAAAATTCTGAAATAACTGAAGACTTCAGATTTAGACTTAAGCAAGTAGTATCCAAGTATACCTAGTACAGTCTTCAGCAAAGTTAACATAATAAGAAAAACCTCCTTTTGAGACCAGAAGTTCTGGTGCCCATACGTCCGAATGAAGTAACTCAAAACGTGTGGTTAAAAGAATTCTTTTTGAGCCAAAATGAAATGATTGTAATTTTCCAAGTGACAATCCTTACCTATGAAATCTTCTTTAAAAAATCTCATTATTAAGGGAAGACATCTTTTTCAAACTAAGATGCCCTAATCTTTTGTGAAGAAGTTCTAACTACTTTTTTCACAATATTACAAAATTGCTTTTGTGCTAAGTCTACAAAGTCCATGTAGTATAAGTCGCTCTTATATGGACTTCCTCAATCTGCTTCCCAGACTGGCGATCATGCACAATACAACTTTAAGATGAGAAGGGAACATCATACCCATGTTTGGTAATTTGAGAAACATATAGAAGATTTAAATTTAGTTTAGGAATACATCTAGCATTAGGAACTTTGAAAATTTTGGAAGTTTTAAGATTTCTTTTCAAATTTTCAATGCTTTTAATGTTCAAATTTGTGGAATCAGCTGGAAACATAGTTATTTGAGTAAATAGGTTTACATTCAGAAACAAAAGTCTCATTTAGGGTCATATGAAAAGGAAGCACGCGAGTCTATTAGCCAAGAGTTCATACATTCATTAGAAGAAAAAACAGCTGCCTCGGTAAGATAATTCCATTTAATTAAGGGTTGTAGAGCTTGGCCAAGTTGAGTAATTGATGCTTGCGTTCTCCCCATAGAAGGTTGAATGTCATTCATGCAAAGTGCTTCCTTAATTTCCATAACAGCAACCTGTTTCTCTCCTTTCTCAATTCGGGACATCTAGGTCTTATATGTTCTGGCTGTTTGCAATGGTGACAAATCACATTTTTATAGAAGTCTTCATTGTTTTGTTTGTAGAAATGTGGAGGCTATAAGGCTTCACATTGTAACTGGATTTGGACATGATGAATACACTACCACTTCTGTGAAGCTGGCCCGCCAACTTAGTTTCTTCCATAGTTAATTCTTCTAGAGCTTCTTAGATGGTAGGCAAATGATCTCTAAGTATAATGGTTGTTTTAACACGATCAAACTCAGGTTGGAGACTGTTTACGAACTTGAAAAGTTTGTCTTCTTCAAGCTGCTGTCTTATAAGAGCCAAACTGATGTCTGCTTTGGCTCACATAAAATGAGTTGATCCTGCAGTTGCATTATGTCACTACATAATTCTCTAATAGATCTTATTTCATTATGAAAAATAAGAGATAAGAAAAGGAAGGACACACCTTGCAGACCTCAAGTTTCTTCATGATAAGCTAGCAATATGCTGAGTTTAGCACAAAATAAAGCTCAATTAGCAGCAGAGGAACATCCTTAAATAGGTGAGAAAACCACCAATAGACTGCCTACAGAAAGGCAGCTTTCAACCAGCTTCAAAAACTGCAATATACAGTTATAGTAAATTCATGTAATAGATGGTGATCAGACTTGATTCAACACAAACAGAGAATTCCAGGACGGCACCAGTTCAGATAATAAAAAGCGATCAGATTTATGAGCCAACCATGGCTCTGATACCATGTAATGAAATCCCAAGTAGTGCACCAGAATAGGGTAAGAACAATATCTCAAACACTTGGTGCAACAAACAGAAAATCGGAATCGAAATTTTTTATTGAATATGATTAGAATATTATAAAAAACACAAATTGGGATAAAAACCCAGAACAAAAGAAGTAACAATAATGAATAGAGAGTCCTTTGTTTATAAGGAAGCAAGGGAGCTCACTGTTGGACTAGTTCCAATGGTTACACAACTGGCTCAAATGCTGCTTTAAGTAGCAGAAAAAAAAAGACAAGAATAAAAGACAGAAAAATATACAAGATCTATACAGAAATATATATATATATATATATATATATATATATATATATATATATATATATATATATATATACTTTGTACTTTTGTTTTTATATATTCTGTTAAATTTTGGTCAATGTTTTCATTGTAAATGAATTCTTATAGTTAAACTATTTTAGTCTAAAATTTTATATTGAATAAAATTTCTCAAAAGAAAAATTCTAAGGTGTAATTTTTCAATCTTGTCCTTTTAAAAAGGATAGAGTGTTTTTCTTAGGTCTCTTTTAAAAGATACCAGGTCTTTTTAAAAATCTAACCTGTAGTCCTTTAAAAAGGATGAGACGTGATAGTGAGAAATGAAAGAGAGAAAGAGAGAGCAGTGAAACAAAAGAGAGGGAGATTGGAGGGAAAAAGGACTAAAGGTAAAAATCAGAGTGTTTTTTTTTTTTTTAATTTGAAATTCACTTGTAAAAGTGGCAAGGGTGTTGTCAGCAGCACCCAACTTGCTTTAACTAAGTCCGGTGCCACACTCAAAGTGAATCTGCACTCGCGTCATGTCAATATGGGTATGGTGCGAAAAATGGCATGTTTGTGTGACACAGGCCATTGGAACTAGCCAATTTGTTGCAGAAAATAAAAAGAACAGAAAAAAGTAGATGCTAACTGTTAGAAGCGATCACACAAAATTGTAATAACAACAAAGAATAGATGAATAAAACATTCAGTCACCACATTCAATCACCAAATCAGGCAAAAAGTTCTGATTTCATATGTAATAACAAAAGTAATGAAGAAAGAGTACATAAGGAGCTGCAAAAGATCGGCAGATAAGAGAGAGAAGAAAACACAACGAAAATCAAATGAGGGCTGCAAAAATCAGCAAATCAGCAGGATGTCTGGAAAAATGATGAGAATGGAAATGTAATCATATCTATCGCTGGAAAAAGATGAAATCTGCCAAAAGATTTATGGTTTTCTGGAAAAAAAGAGAAAACAGGCCTGCCGTTTGCCAGAGACGGTTCCCTTCACCAAAAGTAGCTGCTCATAGGTCACGGTTACTACTTACTAGAAAAGTCATCAGATGACAAATATGGTGAGTTTTTGCCATTGAGTTGTCCATGAGCACAGGAGGAGAGCAGCCTTCCGCTTAACTGTCAGGCTGCCTCATAGTGTATGTACATGGGTGACATTAGAAAAGAACAAGTAAAATTTGGACGACAATGAACTCAGTCAACTGTGATTGAGACCAAAAATGGACTGACACGATGCATGCTGTGTCCAGGCACCCACACCTGAACCCATTTCAGGCACCATATATCATAGGATACAAAAGAACTTCATTCAAAAAGTGTCTTTCTATTTTCCATGAAGAGGTTCCCTCTTCTATGTCCTCTAATAAGCTGGATGATCTTACATCCAGCAAACCATGTATGAGAAAGTGAACTTTATAGCTGTTAGAATATACTGTAATGAGGAACCGGGTCCAGATATGGACCCGGTCCTGTGGGGCGCGGGCACCGAGGCTGGCTCGGTACCCTAGGCGGCACTTCTTCTCTCCCTCTATATATTTGTCACTTACGTGTAATCGTTGAGTTAAGTGATATTGATTTTCTCTCTCCTAGGGTTGCGGTTTGACCCTAGGTTAGAGTTTCTCCGTGGTTTTTCACCTCTTCACGAGGTTTTCCACGTATATCGTGTGTTTCTTCTTCTCCCTTCGTGTGTTGCTTGTTTCTACATGGTATCAGAGCCACAACGAAGGTGAAATCGTTGCCGTTTGCTGTTGGCCGTTGGTGTTTCTGCCCGCCGCAGCCGTTGGTGTTTCTCTGCACCGCCGCCTGTTGCACCGCCGCCGCCGCCACCTGTTGCACTGCCGCCGCCGCCTCCTGTTGCGCTGCTGCCGCCGCCTCCTGTTGCGCTGCCGCCGCCGCCTGTTGCGCCGCCGTCGCCACTGTTGTTTCACCGTCGCCGGTTGCTGTTCCACCGTCGCCGTGGGTGATCGCTGGTGTTCAGCCGTCGCCTAGGGTTCCGCGCCGTCGCCTTGGGGTGCGCGCCGTCGCCTAGGGTTTCGCTGCCTCTTCTTTGCCGCTACCGCTGCTAGCTGTGGTGTGTCTTCCTTGGTGCTTGTGATGGCAGAAGAGATCGCACCTAAAACAGATGTGGCCATTGACGCGGGCATCGCTCCCAAGAGCGAGAACTTGCCGGTACAAGTCACGCCTATTTGTCTGACTAAAGACAACTATCTCTCCTGGTCCGCTGCCCTCGAGATTGGGATAACGAGCCGTGGTCGTCTCCCCTATATCACCGGCGACAAGCCTGCGCCTAGCAAAACCGACCCTCAATGGGCAAACTGGGCGTTGGAGGACAGCCAGGTGAAAGTGTGGATTATCAGCTCGGTGTCTGCTGATATTCAGCCGTTGATTTTACGGAAGCCGACTTCGTTTGAGATGTGGAATGTTCTTGCGAGGATGTATGGCCGCAAGAAACGGGTTCTGCGTACGTACCAGATTAAACGCAGTATATATGCCCTGAAACAAGGTGACCTGTCTGTTGCCTCCTACTATGCAGCCCTGAAGACTAAGTGGGAGGAACTTGATTATCNAAATATTGTCTCCATAATGCCTTGCATGTGCCCAACATTCCTGTTAATTTACTATCAGTCAGCAGTATCACCAAAGAGCTAAACTGCAATCTAATATTCTCGGCTGATTGTTGTTTTCTGCAGGACTTGGGGACGGGGCAGAAGATTGGGATTGGTTCGGCTATTGATGGACTTTACAGAATGCCTGTTCAGGTGGCGTCTGCTTTGATTTCAGCCACCAGTGGGAAGTTATCCGGCGTGGAAGACAGATCCCTGATTATGCGTTATGAAGTACCATGCATTGTCAAAAATTTTTGTTGCTTTTGTGGAAACCCAATTTCAGACCTGTGTTCAGGCTTTTCGTACTGACAATGCCCGAGAATATGTCTCTCAAACCCTTGATGACTTCTTACGCAGCAAGGGTATTATTCATGAAACATCCTGTAGCTACACACCCCCTCAGAATGGCGTTGCTGAAAGAAAGAACCGCCATTTACTTAATGTCACCCGGGCAATCATGTTTCAACGCAATGTTCCTAAGCGGTACTGGGGTGATGCACTTCTCACTAGTGTTCACCTTATTAACCGTATGCCTACTCGTGTGTTAAATGGACAGTCTCCTTTTTCTGTTTTGTGGCCTACTCAGAATCCCTGGCCTTTGACTCCTCGGGTGTTCGGGTGTGTTTGTTTTGTCCATGACCATAGTCCCACCCTCAAGAAACTCGATCCTCGGTCTATCAAAGCGGTCTTCTTGGGGTATTCCTCCACCCAAAAGGGGTACAAGTGTGTCGATCCTAGCACTTCTAGAGTCTATGTCTCTAGGGATGTTACATTTCATGAACTTGAGGCCTACTTCCCTGTGAATCCTCTTCAGGGGGAGTGTCTAGGTGAGAGGGTGGAAGAGTATTCTCAGCATCAATTGATTCAGTTCACAGACTTTTTGGAGTACACGGCCAGCTCTCCGAGTGTAGTAGATACAGTGAGTGAAAGCAGAGACAGTCAGATGGAAAGAGATACAGTCAGTGAGGGCAGAGACAGTGAGATGGAAGGGGCGCCAGTAGAAGAACAGTCCCGTGGTCACTTGTTTGGTCAGGTTTACAACAGAAGGCAGAAGGATGTGTTGGATGTTGCTGAGGTTACCAATCCCAATCCCCCGGATGATCCAAGTCCAATGAGTGATGATCTTCCCATAGCCCGGCGCAAAGGCACCAGGTCATGTACCTCTCATCCTATTCAGAAGTTTGTTTCTTATGCTAAACTCAGTAGTGACTACAAATGCTTTATTACTTCCTTGTCTAAGTCTGTGGTTCCTAGGTGTGTTGAAGATGCGAGAAAGGATCCCAAGTGGTTGCAAGCTATGACAGAGGAGATGGATGCCTTGGCCAAGAATGGCACGTGGGAAGTTGTTGATATTCCCAAGGGGACTCATCTTGTCGGCTCCAAGTGGGTGTTCAATGTGAAGTACAAGCCTGACGGTACCGTGGAGAGGTATAAGGCTCGCTTAGTTGCTA
>JAANDH010000819.1:0-15195 GCA_011799765.1 Nymphaea thermarum | reverse complement strand
TGTTGACAAAATCTTTATGTACATCTCAATTTGAGAAAAATGTTAGCAAGCTTGGCATGTTTGACATGTATGCCAAGCTTGAGGGGGAGTGTTAGAATATACTGTAATGAGGAACCGGGTCCAGATATGGACCCGGTCCTGTGGGGCGCGGGTACCGAGGCTGGCTCGGTACCCTAGGCGGCACTTCTTCTCTCCCTCTATATATTTGTCACTTACGTGTAATCGTTGAGTTAAGTGATATTGATTTTCTCTCTCCTAGGGTTGCGGTTTGCCCCTAGGTTAGAGCTTCTCCGTGGTTTTTCACCTCTTCATGAGGTTTTCCACGTATATCGTGTGTTTCTTCTTCTCCCTTCGTGTGTTGCTTGTTTCTACAATAGCCATAATCTAAAAATTGATAAACCAATGAAAGGTCTAAATTTAGTTTTGGAATGACTTTAATGTTGGGTATGATGAATTACAATTGCTCAATTGTCTATATCTTATTTTCCAAAGAAGTTTCATCCTTAGTGCAAACCCTAGTGAAAGATTATTTTTCTTTTTCTTTGGATGATGTTTTCATCGGGACTCATATGAAAAGAAGTACCCAACTCAAGTACGCAGAAACTCATACCAAGAGGAGTTAATGTAGCTATTGAAGGTATAACAGTTTTAGCAGTCGATGAATAGTTGCGCAATAAGTATTGGGGAGCTTCCATCGATTGCATTTTTATGTATTGTGGTTTATATGTTGCCACTTTTTCCTTGAACTTGGGAAAATTCAGCTTTATATGTTGTGGTTTAGAACCACCTTGCCATAGGAAGACTTGCTTGTTCTCGCATACTTGAGCAACAACTTCTTCCATTGATGGCATTGAGGCTTTACAGATGTTGAAGCAGCAACTTGTTCAAACTCAGCTATTAGACTGAAAAGAAAAAAAAATGGAGATTCTCTCTCTCTGTCACTCTCTCTCTCTGTGTGTGTGTATCCATTTACGTTTTCATCATTTCAATGGTTCCACCTTCTCATTTAAGTTCCATTAATACTAGTTCATTCTTTTGGATAAAGGGATCTTGTAGTAATTCACAATGTGCATGTAGATTCTCTCTCTCTGTGTCTCCATTTGCTTTTTCCTCGTTTCAACATCTCCACCTTCTTTCATGACTACTAGTTCATCTCGTAGGGAAAAAGGGATGCCACATTAATTTATGACAACTTGTCATCTTTTGATGATAGTACTATCTTGCTTTGTCTTGTTTCATCTAATGGGTTTTGGGAAACACCCAAGCTCATGCTGCATTTTGAATTTTAGAATATGAAATGCAAATTTCACATTTATGGTATTCATAAACTATGAGATGATTTGACAATTATTTGCATGGCAATCTTGTAGCTGTGTTTCATTTTCTTGAGGACTTTCCATTTTCCTCTTCAGTCGATGCCACTATTTTGTTCACAAATTCTGTGCGTTAGTTGAGGCACTAGCCAATATATTTTTGACAGCTTTTTTTGGATTTCGATGAGGCTTTATCATTGTACCATTCACATGTCTCCCAATCCCCTAGGTATGATGATCTTCTCCGTAGGATCAGCTCATTTTATATAATTAAAATCATTAAGCTTGAATAAATAACAATGAAGCTCTGATACCATGTAATGAAATGTCTCAAGCCATGTCTTGATCTGACCAAGTCTGCGGATACTCTTAGTCACAAAGGACCAAGAAAGAAATAACTGTGTCATCACAATTGACCACTGCAATCCACACACTTGTAACACTCATAAATAAAATGATCGTATTAGAGCAGTTGAAATAGCATGAGAACATGCTTAAAAATTGTATATTGCAGTGAGGAATATATATACGCAGAGCAAGAGGAGAATCCTTATGACAGCTACATGTTGAAGGCTTCAATGGCTAGTTTATCAGTCAAGAACACAAACAGAAAATTGGAAGAGAGAAAATACAAAAAAATGAGGAAAAATACAAAAAATACAGTTATATATATATGCACAACATTATACATATATGGGGAGATACAAACACTATGAGAAAGAAGCCTGTTTCCTGTGGCCTTAAAACTTCTAACTGATCTGATTTATTGCTTAAATAGTGGGTGATGCAAACAAAGAATAGAAAAATGAAGCTGGTGTCTGAGAAAATTCCTGGTGAAGCTGAATAAGGAGATCTAAGAACTTTCGTCTCATGAAAACCATATAACAGATAACAGGGATTTGATGTCAACAGTTTGTGATGCTAAGCAGTATAGCACACAACAGCAACCAACAATTGCAGAAATACTACTGTAGAAAATGTATCTTAGATTTACCAATGAAGTGGTGGACTGGTGGTCCTTCGTCCCTCTTTAGCTGTGATGCAGTGTGGAATGAACCCTTTAGTTACAATGCAATATCCTGTGTCAGCTTTATTTGGCCAGGGACAACTTCTCATGTGTTTGGCCAAACTCGTGTCAATTGTTAACAATATACCATTAGTTTTATCTACTTCATTTTATGGCCTTGACTGCTATGTTATAGTACCGTGTTACATCTGTGTTCCTTTTAATGATGTCTTTTTTTAACTATATTACCATTCAGTTTCATTTTAATTTACTGCTTTGCCATGCTTGATGCTTCAGAAATGTTCAGGTGATGCATTTTTTATATTTATGTTTCATAGCTTTAGGTTAAGGCATGCATATATCATTTAGTTAACAGAGTTTTGACATTGAACTTGACTCCTGCATTGACTTCTTTCCACGGTCTACATATTCCATGCACTGATAAGCTTTAGGTTAAGGCATGCATATATCATTTAGTTTCACAGAGTTTTGACATTGAACTTGACTCATGCATTGACTTTTTTCCACGGTCTACATATTCCATGCATTGATACTGTTACAATAAATGCCAAACCTGTGAAAATATAAACAAGATGAATATAAATGTAAGGAAACTGGATATGGCAGAGAAAAAATGGAAAAGAAATAATATACATGCTTCAAAGATTGTGTCTTTTTTTTTTTCATTTTCATCCAATCATTACATATTGATGCATGTCCAAGGCCAAAAATTTAGGAAGTTAATGATGAGTAATAAGGTTCAAATCATATGTATCTATCATGTTTGAGAAGATTGCAATTGAAAATCTGCCATCATTCTTTCCATGTTGTCTTTTCTGATGGTTCTTGTCTTGTCTTGTCTTTCTGGTTAAATTTAGGAAGAATTTGGCAGTGACATGAATGAGCACGTTAAAAGGCAAAGAATAACATGGCGATGATTGTAACCATGTCAAATATCATACAATGTTGTGTTCGGTGAGGTGAGATTACCAGGGCGAGCTAAGAGGCCATCTCTTTTGTGTTGAATTGGGATTGTGCTGAGAGCATTCAAAATAAATAGACAAAAGAATCCCATATTCTTATATGAGGTGATCTAACAGTGGTGTAGCTGTAGTTTTCTTGTGCATCAAGATGATATTTGTAGGGACAAGTTTCTTTCGTTGAGGGAGAGGTATTTTTTCCTTTTCCCACTGCATGTTGATGGTATTCAATTATCTCTATGCTATGTTTCATTGCTTCTAAATTTGGTATACGAGGGTCAGAATTTGAGGCCTACTAGTCACAGTCGGAAAATGTTTGCACCTACAGTTATCTTAGGAGATTTGCTTTTCATGGGGATGAAGCTGGGACTATCTTTATTCCGATCTGCATAAGTGGCAAATTTTCCACATATTGTGCACGTGGAGATTGTGTAGCCATCCGACAGTGAGCATTACGGAGCTGATGTCTATGCATCTGAATTTCTCACGACAGTCTGCTAATCTTTGACGAAATTCTGCAAATGATTGTAGGCATAAAGTTGGCTGAAGATATCCATTTTTTAATTGCAGAGTCATGTACCAAGGGGCAGACGTGGGATATTCATCCATGTTTGGTAAAGAGGGATGCCTCATATTTTTCAAGGTGTCCCTTGATCCATCGTATCCAACTTTGTATTAACCTTACTCAGATATAAAGTGCTTGGTCCAATTTATATTCTTTTTATTTCATCACCTCATTTTGCATACCAAATCAAATCTGCCCCCTTTCTTCGCCCCGTTCGGCTTGCTTTGAAACGAACATTGTGCCATGTACTGGGGCTAGGCAGCTCCTGACTTGGGATTCGTCAAGTCCTTGAAAGTCATGTTTGAAAAAACGTAGACGTATGCCGAGAGGGTTTTGCTCATTTGCTATCGATCCATAAGTATTATTGTTAACCTGAATTGTTCTATTTATTTTATTTTATGTTCTTTAAAAATATTGTAAAATAGAAAAAATTACAAAGACTACATAACAAATGGGCTAATAACAAATGACTGCACAACCTTTACAGCTTAACGAATAGATGTTCAATGTTTTTCTCTAATTCTCAAATCACTGCTTCCTTGTAAAAAACGTGGAGATGAGACTACCTTGAGGTTTGCTGCTATGACAGAAATGTCCATTGATGTATACCAAGGGCAAAGGTTGTTTTAGCTAGATTTATTAGATGAAAAAAGGCTTCAAACTTATGCATATTGTCGAAAAGTAGATCTGCACTATGCCATTAGTTAGTAAAAATTCAGAATGACTAATCTCATCCTCAAATCAACCATTTCGTGGAGGAATAATCTATGAGGGAAAATGCCATTGAGTTGGGATGCTCCATATGTGTTGAAAGAAGAGCCATTCCTAGAAATTCTTACTATCTCATTGAGAATATAATTACCTAGTCTTGTAAATACTCTTCATCTAAAAAAATTATTTACTTGATGTATTTTTGTCGATCATAAAAAAGATTCTCTTTTGATGGCCAACTTATCTTCAAAATCTCTAATTTCACCCTTCTAACTGGGGCATCTTTTTTTATCTTTCTCACCATAATAACTGAGCAATAATAATGGACATGAATTACAAAGGAAATTTCAAAAAGAATCTCACAAAAGGGAAATGTTTTTCTAAAAAAGAAATTGAATTTTCGAGATCTTGCCCCATTCAAAAGGGAATTTCTTAGAGCTTTTTAAATTGCAGTGTCTTTAAGAGCAAACAAGCACTAGAATACATATGAATTTCACTCTAAGGTGTATGAACAACTAAGCACCTGCATAATAATGCAGAGATTTCACACATCAATGCACAAATACCCAAATACCCGTATATAGTGTGCGTGGATTTTACGCTCTAGCATACCCTTTGAACAACCCTTTAAACTAGTAATCCCACAATGCACATACAACTCATGCTCACAATTCACTAAGAATACCTAAGCACAAACATTAGAACTCATGCTTCAACACACTAGAACTGGTACTCACGTGCATATAGAAACATGTGAATACACCAAGCTCGCACAACCATGTTTTGAACAATCTTTGCAATATATAGAACTGGTACACTTGTACACTAGAACTCATACTCATGTGCATACATGAGAATGTGATTACATTGAACTCATGCCCTAGGCACATGAAAGTTGTGCAGTGTACACTGAACTCTACTCTCGGATCATCTCCTTGGAACTCGTATTGCATTGGCAAGAACTCCCATTGTAAGGCCCCTTAGTGCCTCAACGCCCCAAACTCGCATTTCCAACACACTCTTATAGAACTCATCATGAAATGAACCAAATTTTCACAGGTTAGAACTCACGCTCATGAGCATAAAAAAACTCATGAACACGAAAATTAGAGCTTACATTCATGAGGATACATAAATTTATGAACACAAATATCATAACTCATGCTCACATGCATGTATGACCACATGAATTAAAAAGTGTCTTGATGAAATGGAGTGCATCAAGTCTATGAGATGTCATTTGTTCTAACAAGTAGCTGGACATGAAAGACCCAATGGAACTTATATGAGGAATAATGATCGAGGTGAACCTAAGTCGATCAGGTATAACATTACAAAATAATTGCTGTGACATGGGCTCAGGGCCAGTATATTGATTCTTCTGGAACATTCAGTCAAGAATGTTAGGTGGCATATGTTGATTTAGGTAGATTCCACAAAAATTGAGATCAATGAACAATCTCACTTGATTGAAACTTGCAAAGTCAAGCAAGTTGAAGATTGAGTAAGAGCTATATAAGGAACACCAAATCAGCGAGGCTAAGTAATATAGCTTGTGAGGTGATGAGGTATTAACCTCTTAGGTATAGGCCAGACATGAAAAGAAAAAGAAAACAAAGAAAAGATCTAAACAAGAGCCAAAGTGACCAAATTACATGGAAGAGAAAAGATAAGTAGACAAAAAAATGCTTGTCTAAAAAGCAAAAGAAGTTTTGGATCAAAAATTTCTCTATAGGAACCATGAAATCTCTCATAACTAGGATATTGCCAAAATCAATTACAAACTTCTATGAGATTATCTATGAAATTGAAAGTTTGCTCTAAAATTCATAACATGGAAATGAGAAGAACTTTATCTTACAAAGTCAAAAGGTAATGATAAGGAAAAGCTCCAATCCTCAAGAGAACAATGAATAGCAATGACATGTCCCTCCAAGCTGCTAAACTCAAGAGAAAGCAAGATCTCATATCAAATGTGAAACTTTTGAACTCATCCCATTTAGAGACCAATTTCCAAAATGATGAAAAAGAACTTCCCAATTTCCAAGCTGATACACTTTTTCAGAATGCAAGTGTCTCTAATTTATGCAAATCTCAAAATGATTTTCAAACCTAATCATCCAATTTAGGCACCAATTTCCAAAACGATGAAAAAGAACTTCCCAATTTCCAAGCTGATACACTTTTTCAGAATGCAAGTGTCTCTAATTTCTGCAAATCTCAAAATGATTTTCAAACCTAATTAAGAACTATTACACTGGAACGTTTTATTTTATTTTTCCAAGATTTGGTGTGTCTTGTCTTTTCCATTAAGCACTACTTTCACTGGCTTAGTAGCAATGCAAGGAATATATAGACACTCTGAATTTCTCACAGTTGTAAAAAAAATTCCTTAAAAAATTTATGGTCAATATCCAAAGATCAAACCCAATGGTTGAAGCAACCATGGACAATGCTTTCACAAACAAAGGAGGTAAAGCAAGAGACACTACCCAAATTTTCAAGTAGAGTTGGTGGGAGGAAAAACATGTTTTAATGAGAATCAATGATGTTGGATAAGCCCAGAGTATTGGTGAAGCCTCTTGATTTTTCCTTATGCGGATGCTTCATGGATCACAATAGGCCATATTTCATGCAGTGAATGAGCCAAACTTGAGCTAGATGTGTTCAACTATGTTGAGCTCAACCAAGCTCAATGAAAGAAGATATGTTTCATAGTGTTACATCCACCTTGTTCAAACAAAATAAACATTTTCTGCGGTGCATGAATGCAATATTTTACCAAATCCTTCTTAGATATCACTTTTTAGAAATATTATCCATGATGACACATGGAAATCCAAATTGAACACTTCCTTAGCACCACCTAAAAAACCTTATTGCTTTTTTGATTAGCATGAGTCCTTTGGTTCAAACTTCATCATTATCATTGTATATGTATAAATGTCAAAAGAGTTTTAATGCATGATCTGGCATAATGTGTGTGGTCCAAACTGCAAAATGAGTAGGGTGGTACAGTCTCTTACGACATGAGGAAGGAGTAGGGGTTTTCACTTCTGTCTGGGCAGGGCTTGGTTGGCCAGTGCTATGCCATACAGATCGTTTTGTTGTTTTGTAGCTGAGTCTGCCTATGTGTTTGTCATGCTTGGATGGCTTGACCTGTTCCCTCATCACGAGATTTGGCAAACAACCCTCCAACTTTTGCTTTTCAAGGGCCGATTCAATGGAGGAAGACAATGGTCGATCTCCAAGTATTGTGGTTGAATTCTTGTAGTAGTTATTGGTTGCTCTCTTGGGCACTGAAATAAAACTATTGTGTGAAATTACCAATGTTGGCTCAAACACCACCCACAAAGTGCCTGCAGTTAATGGACAAGAGAAAATAATTTGTGCAAACATGCAAATAGATAATCAAATTGCATACTTTGCATATACAATCACAAATGTCTTTAATGCAGTATTTATTATTGATTGATGATTATCCATATATATAGGCATTTATAAATGTTGGTACACTAAATTTATTGTTGTATCTAGATATTCTTCGTCATGTACTTTGTAGATTTGAGCTAGGTTACCTGTCCTAAGTTGATTGTGAATGTGTTTTTTATAAGTTGGCAAGTCAAGGTAGTCATCGTACTGAGAATTAATTTTCAAGTTCTGACTCCACTATCTTTTTTAAGTGACTGCAAGTAGAGGGGAATGGTCATGTGGATGTTGTGCAGTTGTGATGGTCTGATGATGCCAAACTTTGTCTCAAAGTTTTAGGATTTGGAAGTTGGAAACTCTTTATTTCCCTGTTTTCTTTTCCAACATAGGATTGATTTCGTTAATTAGGTGTAGTTTATTTTATTATGGTGTGGTTGTGGTTGGTAAAATGTAACGATTTTAAATGTTTTAAGGATTGAAAGATTGATGTTTATTTTCACATATTGTGTTTTGTAAAAAAAAACATCCTTCAAAATATAGAGTAGATGCCTGAACATTAAATAAAATGGTTGGTTCTATCATTGACAATGCTTTCACAAACAAAGGAGATGAAGCAAGAGGCACTACTCCAGTAGAGTTGGTGGGAAGACATACATGTTTTAGTGAGAATCGATGATGTAGGATAAGCCCAAAATAGTGGTGAAGCTTCTTGATTTTTCCATATGCATCTCCGTCATGGATCACAATAGGCCATTTTTTGTATTTTACAAGCCAAACTTGAGCTAGATATGTTCAACCGTTTTGAGCTCAACTAAGCTTTTTTGAAGAAATATTATCCATGGTGCATGAAAGGCAATCTCTTACCGAATCCTTCTTATATAATTATTTTTAGAAATATTGTCCATGAGGGTGCACGGAAATCCGAATCCAACACGAACTTAGAGTTTTTCTAGGTAGCACGAAGTAGTCTTTTGGAAAGAGGTTTTCCATAAGAACATGGTAAGCTTGACCTCATCACAAGCATGGTTTGGGCAGGGCAGAACTCAAGCTAGGTTCAATCTGGCTCAGCTGGGGCGCCCTTCTCTCAGCTATATCTTTTAAGGCCTCTATCCAGGTTGAGCCACGTGGTCTAAAAGGCGGGTTTGGTTTGGTCGTCGGTTGTTTGAGCTTGAACCAAGCTCAGGACAACCTGTCCTGGCAATGCGTTGGGCCTAATAAGGGCCACGCGAGAGTACCACCTTGACTGATACCTCAATATTACGGGAATGCCATCTCGTTCCTGTTCTGATTAAATTCAGATAAACTACCGCCATCCCCTGAAGGATTGCCAAACCACCTTGTTCTCTGTGGCAGCAATGGCTGCTCTCTGCCTCCTTAAAGTTCCCATTGGCCGTCTCCCCGACGCTCTTGGTGCTTTTCCCGATTCATCCTTCCCCTCGTCCATGCCAGTTCCCCGTCCGTCGAAGAGGGTATGTTGTAAGATCGCCCCCAACAAGCTTACTTCCAAGGCAAAGGTTTCCGCTGCTTGGTCGGCCTCTGCTCGGTGGAAGGAAGAAACCGAGGCCCTGAACATCGCCAATGACGTCACTCAGGTGCTCACACCTCTCCCTTTCTAATCTGACATTTTGCTCATCTTGGTAAAACAGCTAAGTGAAATACATTGAGCAAAGGGGCGGAGCAAAGCTTGGACAAGCTGGAATATGTTATTGCCTTTGCTGAATGCAACGCATGCTTGGCTTTATCAATTTGTGTGGATGCTAATACTTCTTGAAGTTTCTCTGAGTCTCGACCAATAAATTTTCACAAAGTTTGTATTAACTTGTTAGAATATAAAATATGGAGCCGTTTTCTGGTGAAAAAGTTAACGTCGTCTAATTTTTTATGCGGTTATCTGTTTAAATTCTTCGTATGTGCTAAGAAGCTAAAAAGAGAAAAGCTCAGAGGTGAGATGCTTGCTTGTCTAATATTTACTGATTATATTACTTTACATCAGATGATTGGTAAGACTCCGATGATATATCTCAACAGAGTTGTAGACGGTTGTGTGGCAAATATTGCTGCAAAGCTTGAGTCCATGGAACCATGCCGAAGTGTCAAGGACAGGTGAGTGTTTTTGTTGCTGTAGGCCATACTTTTAGAATGAGGTTCTTCCTCTTGGATTTATCTAAATGTCATTTGCGTCACAGAATCAGTTACAGTATGATATATGATGCTGAATTAAGTGGCGCCATTTCACCTGGAAAGGTTAACCTCTTTCTTTCATGTTTCTGTTTTGTGTTTGACATTACTTTTGACTTCCCACAGTCTGGTGCATTTGATGCTCAACTTTGTCCATTTTGGAATGTAAGTTTCGTAGCACCGGCGTTACTTTCATATTGTTCAAAATTCAAATATCTGTTGCAGACAACGTTGGTAGAGCCAACTAGTGGAAACACTGGAGTTGGTATTGCTTTTATTGCTGCCTCCAAGGGATACAGGCTTATCTTAACAATGCCAGCTTCTATAAACGTAGAGAGAAGAGTCCTTCTTCGTGCTTTTGGTGCAGAGCTTGTTTTGACAGACCCTGCTAAGGGAATGAAAGGGGCAATTGAAAAGGCATCAGAGATTGTGCGTGCAACACCAAATTCGTACATGCTTCAGCAGTTTGAAAACCCAGCAAATGCAAAGGTTTAAGCTTTACATGAATTGAATGTTTCCCCTGCATGAGCAATTTTTATATTGCAGAACTCCTTATGCTTCTTTTAAGTATTACAAAAACAAAACATAACCGACTGGCTTAAGGTATCATGACACTGGCAGCGAATCTGCAGTTTATGACTCTGAGCAGATCTGTAACATCCTCCCCCCGCAACTCGCCAATATTCCACCCTGCATCTTGTCAGTGACTGGACGTGTGGAAGCAGCTAGCCTCGTCTATCTGCTTGTGTTATTTTAAGCTTACTGAACTGATGTTCTCTTCACTGAAATTAGTTTCTTTAGTTGACATAGCAATAAATATGTTCATATGCAATCTTTCCTATCTTCTTCTTATGCCAATTATTTTAAACTTTCACTTGAATGATTACAGATCCATTTTGAAACTACTGGCCCAGAAATATGGGAAGATACGATGGGCAGTGTTGACATATTTGTTGCTGGAATTGGGACAGGTGGTACTGTGACAGGCACAGGAAGATACCTGAAGATGAGAAACAAAAACATCAAGGTTTGTGCCATTTTTAGCCATCTTTCTGGATGCCATTACACCTCAAAGGCTCAAACAATAACATTATTGTTGCTTCTGTGTTTGTATGCTTCCATAAGGCTGGATCCTAATGACAACAAACTATTGGAAAAGCAAGTGCAATATCATCTCTGCCTTAATTAACCGTTTGGTTGTGGCATTGTCTGGTTATTTCAGATAGCTTTCATTTTCATGTTCTTTCACCTTCACAAGAACATTGTGGGTTCTTTTTTATTGTATAAGAACTTTTTTTGATATATTGGCTGTCTTCTTGCCTTGTTTACTTGAGTTGTGTTTTGTTGAGATCTAATTATGTAGTTTTTGCCTAGGTAGTTGGAGTAGAACCAGCTGAGTCTAGCACTATATCTGGTGATAGTCCTGGTGAGCCATTATATTGCACCTTGGAGCATCTTTTTGTGTCTCTAGCATAAACTCATGGGAGCCTCATTTATGCTGTTGATGCAGGATGTTTCCCTAAAATTATGGATGTTAGATTGCTTGACGAGGTTATGAAGGTACAGTCGCTTTTATTTTCTTGATCTCATTTTCTTGTGAGTCACGTAATTATTCTAGCATTCATAGATTGTGAAATGACATCATTGATTGCAACCATAGGACTCTATTCATTAAAAGAAACACTTTTGTATATTAAACACTTTTTCATTTTTAACAAAATCATCACAATCTACTTTGTTCAACTGAATTGTGGAAAGTGAGATTCCATGCTTGATGTAATCGACTGCATTCCATGCTCACTGTTAACAACTGTTAGGAGGCAAACACCTTTAAAGCAATTCATTTAGAATAATAGATTAAGGTGGCAAATGTTATAGGAACGTGGCATCTCCTTATCAGGATTCTTCTTGATGAGGGAAAAATAAATAATAAAGAAGTACTAATATCATGAGTACCTTACAATTTTGAATATATTTAATTTTCAATTTTGTTGATCTTTGGGACTACTGCATAAAACTCAAAAGTATTTTTCAAAGTATTCAGAATTTTGTTTTGGTTGATAATTTATTTTTTATTATTACGATCTCTATACTTGTTCCATGGACTTCTGTAATGATGTCTTATTTATTATACTAAAGCTAATTTTTTATTCACTGTACATTGGTTATTATATTAGTGAATTGCCAGTCTTGTCCCAATCTATGCTGTTGATATTGATTTCAGTTTTCATATCTGATGTGTGTATTATAGACTTATGTCCTAGTTATATTTTTCATTGCATTTTTCTCTCTGAAGGTGAAAATTTAAAGAGAGAATGTTTCTCACCATGAGTCTCGTAGTCAATTCTTGCTTCCCATTTGAATTAGACCCTGTTTTCTGTTTTTGCTTCTTGATTGCTTTTATATTCTACTTCTTCTTTTTGGCAAGTTCAATAAATACATTTCCCCTTTGAAAATCCTGCTAATGAAATGTATCTCGTAGCCATGGTCTTCAATGAGAACCTGTAGGTTTGGGCAGTGCACCCTAACAACTACCTATGTGATTGGACCTTGACCAATAAATGTATCAAGTTACTGTAGTCCCTCTCTCAAGGCCAGGACTAAAAGTTTTTGGCTTTCTTTTTTTGTTTTTCCATTAGTGAAGCTTTGTACTTCTAAGGCACCTAACTGTAGCAAGATCTGTATGTGCATGGGAACACTGAATTTCTTGCTTTTAAAGCAAACATCTAAGTGCATGCACTATAGTCCTATTTTTCATTTCCTATAGGAACATGGAATTAATATATATCTTTTTAATGTTCCATTAGATCACTAATCATGAGGCAGTCGAAATGGCAAGGAAACTAGCATTGAAGGAAGGTTTGTTGGTAAGGAAATCTTTTCTTTGAGCTATAGTATTATAAGATTCAACAGATATTTAAATATGCATCAGCACGGCCATGGAACCAGGTGAACTTGATAGAGTTTACTTTTGACTGATTGCTTATCAAATATCCAAGTTTCTTCCCTCAGATAGCATTTGTCTGAATGACTTGTTATGATACACAAACACATCTGCCGGGCGCATTGTATGGCCACCCCCCACCCCCATATAGAATCCATGGATTTGGCCATCCAATCTGGACAACTGTCCATGTCTGTCTAGTGCCAGTGCGAGCTGTTTTTCAAAAATTTGACCTCATAGATGAAGTTAGATTGTCCAAATCTTTAGGAGTGGAAAATGAAATCATCGACATTGGATGATTTGATTAGATAAATATAGTTTTATACATTTTAAATCCTACAGTATGGTTGGATTTTGAAAGAACCTGCTGAACCGGCAAGTGGGCCCTATATATATATATATTGTTAAGACATTTATATTTATGTCTTGTATCTGTTAGTATATTGGATCCGGATCTGGACTTAGTCCACTCCATATCATATATGTTTTTGTTTTCTTCTCTTATAAAGGAATAATTGCCTAGTTGTATATTGAACATTAGGGCATCACCTTGAATACTCACTGTTTCCCAACATTGGGACGTGTGATTCTTGGCCTCTTCTTCTTCTTGCTGTTAACATGTTTTGGATTTGAATTTGATCAACGTGATCAGATTTCAAACAGTAATATATCTTAGTGACTGATTTACCGATCGAATATAGAATTGCTTCAAAGACAAAATAGCTCTTTGGAATTTAGAGACATGTGAATTCTTTTGAATATCACAAGCAATATGAAAAACCAGGAAGAATGACATCTGAGTGATGTCAGATTGATTCGTGTCAAGATCAGACTGATGTCACTTTGCAAATGGCCCATTATGATTGATATCAATTGTCACATGAATTCAGGAAAACAATTTGCAGAACAGAATATCAAAGAAATCTGACTTAGGGCAAGAAGAAAATTTTTACATGTGGATAACGAGAATATTTAAGAATACTCATAAGGTGTTTCAGATCCAAATCAGACAGAAGAAGAATCGATATATGAAGTGATGTTAAGAAACTATATCTGTTTGGGTAAACATTATTTACATAAATTCTGCAGATATTACCCTTGTAAAAGGAAATTATGATTTTAATACTGCATAGTATTTATTTGTACAGGTTGGTATTTCATCAGGTGCTGCCGCAGCTGCTGCCATTAATGTCGCCAGAAGACCAGAGAATGCTGGGAAACTTATTACAGTAAGTAAACCTCCACTTTCCATAACAGTAGCAGTGATGCCTGATGAGATGCGAAGCATTTTGTATTTCTGTGCACCAAAGTCGGCTGCCAAACATGGTCTATGTTTGCTACGGCCGACTAGACTTCGATTAAGCTTCTGCATCCAATTTCCTTTTAAATGCAGAAAGGTCATAAAACTCCTTGGTCCACATTGCTTTTAGTCACTATCTGGTTACAGTTATTAGAAAGGCTTTTTTGAGGAGGCTAAAAATCAGCTGTCCTTCTGATTGCCTTCTGTTGCATTGTAGGTTATTTTCCCCAGCTTTGGTGAGAGATACATTCCGACTGTACTTTTCCGTTCAATTCATGAGCAAGTTCAAAGAACACAAGAAAGTTGACAATTGCCAAGCAGTTGCACTTGACATTGATTTGAGGAATCCCCTCACTTGCGACAGGGACCTGTTAGGCCATGCGTTATAGATCTTATGCAAAGACTGGCATGCCAGGAAATTCCACAAGGAAAGTGCAAGCTGTTTCCGGTAAGGAAATGAAGACCCATGGGGTCCCGTTGCAACAAGTTTTGCTTGTGATTTCGGCACTGAATTTTTTGAGAAGTGTGATTAGTGTTTGTATGATTTGGCTATTGTTTTAATCTGTTGGGTGTTAGATTTAGGGTGTCGAAGTATAACCCACGTCCAGATTGAGCAAAGGAAAGATAAGAGAGAGAGTAGGAAAAGAGAAATGAGGAAGGGAGGTGAGAGTTACATTCTCACACAACCCATTTATATAGTGATCCTTCTACACAATTTACAAGAGGAGTTACATAAGGGGTCTCTAGTTCCCAAGAGACATGACTTTTC
>JAANDH010000818.1:33361-168682 GCA_011799765.1 Nymphaea thermarum | reverse complement strand
AATTCTGTAGGATTATCAAGGGATCGAGGAAACAGCTAAGTTTTATGGTGTCTCTCCAGTTCGTGTAGAAGGGGGGTTGCTCATGATATGATGCTAGATTCTGCATGGGAGAAGGGAGCACATGTGATCTTATCGTGGCTAGGAGAGCTGGACAAAGAGCTTGTTTCATGAGTCTTTTGCATACGAAGTTTGCTTTCCATGGTCCTGTACTCCATGGTTTTCACATACACATGCATTCTTGCATGCGCAAGACACACGTCTCTTCATTAGCAACACGAAAATGGCGTGGGGGGCCAGTTTTTTTTTTTCTTTTCTTTTCTTTTCCAAAGTTACATGAGTTGACTAGCCACCTACTTCCAAGGTCACGTTTGAAGTAAGACCAAAAATTTCATTATCTGATTGCTAATGTAGCGGATCCAGAAATTTCTAGCCACATGACACTAATACATAGAAAGAAAAAAAGTTCTCCATCTCATAGACTTAGCCCTTTGCATAAGCCTAAGCAGGTATAAGCTTTTATAGATAAAGAATTCCATAAAAAGGGCCGGACAGCAAAATATAGTGGAGTTCAAGACTTGATTCAAGGTCTTCAACTTGGTACTCTTCACATTTTTTTTTCTTCTCTCTTCTCACCACTTTTAGTTGTTTTTCTGTTTCATTTGGATGAAAGTATCAATCACAGTTATAATTTTGGTGCAACAATATCAAGGGCCAGAGTTAGCCCATTAAATGTGTATCTCAAAGAACGTTGCTTCAATTCTTTGAACTTGCACCAACCAGTTGTCACCGTCGGCCGTATATTGGTACTGCAAAGTCGATCCGATGCAGGGGCGGAGCTAAGAATTTTTTGTCTGAAGGACACTTAATTTTATAGCTTTTTATATTTAAATGTTTGAGGGACACATTAATATATATAAATAAGTAACACCTCTATATAAACAAACCAATTCTATGAGAGGATCCAATATGTGAATAACCAATACTTGGATTCGAATGTCAGTTCAAATTGGTTATATGTCTGCAGGATCCATATGTGAATAAAAAACATATCTTAAAGCCATTAAGCCTGATCAGTATTTCAAATCACTGTTACCGACCCCGTTGGTTTTGTCGCTAATAAGGCCCAGATGAATTGGATTTGGATGAGACGAATATATGGATAGTTGAATTCAGATCAGATACCAAACAACCAAAAATTTCAGAAACATTTGTCCAAGATGAATCCAACCCATCGCCCATTGTCCCTCGCTTGATGCTGGTGAAGCATCACATCATACTATAGGAAACCATCCATGCACCCAGCACAGACTGGAGATATGCTAACAGAGTTGCTTGCTTTTTCTGTCCTGAATTCAAATTTCAACAAACTCTCCAAGTCAATTCTAGTCCATGCAACAATCATCTCATGTACATTTCTCTCAACTTTCCGTTTTTTGATGCCTTTGAGGGCCCATTCAATTAATGCAAGGGATCACAATATCTCCAGTTTCTGACAATTTTGAGAAGCTCTTGTTGGGTATGCATAATTTTGAAGGAAGCATAATTTTACATGTTGGTACCTAATTAACATTGAACTTACATTTAGTTCGTGATCTTGTGTTTGAAATACTTGGAAGATAAACACCTAGGTTTTATGAAACTAGTAAAACAGGCCCGAGTTCATTTTTCTTCTATCTTTTACGTATGTTTATTTTTATTAATCGTCTTCAGAAGCGATTCAATTTCCTATATGATGCAGTGAATCATGAGAGTCGGACACGGGACCAACATTTTTTAGATGATTGACTGACGTCATAGCTTGGAAATCTTTGAGAATTTTCCATATTTAAAATTTATCAATGAGGTAAGAGGATATACAAGGAAGTCTGAAATTAACATAACACCAATCTCAAAATTCTAGCCCCGATCTTCATATATTAATATATGGTTAAGAATTTCATCAAAAACAAATTAATTGACTTCTGATCGCCATCATGTCACACTTTTAACAAATTTGATATAGTTATCCTACTAATATGAATCAGATATAGATCAAGTGCTGATTTCAATAAATAAATAGTGGAAATATAAAACTAAAATCCTGTATAGTGATTAAATGAATGGGATCTAATGTCGAACTTCAAAGTGGATTTAGAACGTGTTTTGACCATAAGAACTCATCATCCTCGCCTGCTCGGCATCACCTTATTGGGCTAGGTAACTCCGACATTCCATCAATAAACCATCAAACTTGAATTAAAATTAAGCCAACCACCGAATGAATGATTTAATAAACAAGAACATTTTTCATTCTCCGCCATCTTCCCCGTTCATCCTCCTAAAATCTGTTCCACATTTTCCCCTTTTCTTGCTTTGCTTTTTTTTTTTTTTTTCTCCCTTTCCATTTTTTTGCTTCCATGGAAGTGGGTAGGGATGCAAACGGTTTAGAGTCTCAGGCAACTCAAGCTGGACTTGCTCTTGACCAGTTCGACTTAAATCTGGTTTTCCTTGATCAAATTGGAACTCAGAATCGAATTCAGGTTCAAACATTGGAACCAGAGCAACTTAAATTCCAACCAAAAACGTCCGTCTCAATTGAGAAGTAAAAACTTAGAAGACAACATGAAAGCGGTTTTTTGCATTCAAGAACTGGAACCTGTGTCGGAGTCCGGTTTAGATAGGAAAATTGTGTGCTTTCGAGCTTATCTTTTTCATCATGACTCGCTTTTTTTTTTTTATAGCCAACAGTCATGACACCTTCATATACACGCTACCACATTGTTCATTCAACTTACGAAGTGTTTTTCATTTCCACCGAAAGGAAGAAAAGAAAAAAACATCTGCCATTAAAAACATACCTTCGTTTATTTTGTACACGAAAGATCAGAAACACAGAACCCATAACGTAAGTTTACCATGTAAAATTTACCAAGACCAGCATAAATTTTCTTTTTGCTTTTAGCTTCTAGCCCTTCTTATCTTCCACTGATTAATTCAATACAAGCATGAGAAAGGTGGGGAAAAAAAGAAAGAGGAGGAGGTTAATGGATTCTGGTGCTAACCTTAACCTTTTCATGGCTGCATAATGAGGTGGAAATAGACGAAACTTTATGATTCCAAGGACTCGCAGCCATACATAAGACAGTCAAGTAACCAGTCCAGCTACTTTGAGTCGAGTACCCTTGCAGTCGCTCTGTAGAGGACGGCCATGTGCCGCCAAGGCCATTGGTCCCACCCGACCTCGACACACTTGCAGACGAAAGAACGGGCTCCTACTCGGCTCCTTGGCTGGGGTCAATGGAACGAGACCCCTTGTCCAGGATAATCTGGAAGACATTTTCGGTTTGTAGTTTCCTCCTCGCATTTATATCGGAAAAAGAAATCTGGGGCACCACCCAACTCCGGGTTAGGAATCAGTACAACCTCGTGATGTATGGACAGCAGACCAATGCCAAAGCAAAAATCAACGGAGAAGATTTAATACATAATACAAAAATAGATTTTCCATAGCTTTTTGGATATTTCTATACAATTAGGGATATTCTGACCTCGTTTTGGGGAAAAGTGTACAGGCAAGGGACCGCAGGCATGGAGCTGAGCCAGGGGCGAGACCAGAGAACTCTCCTTTCCCGCCTTCACCTGCGGGGTTCAGTCACACGCTCTGTGGTTGGATCGACAACGGTATGCGTGCCACGAAGATTCCAACTCCAACACGGGATCCAACGGCTCAGACTTCACCTCCGCCCCCGCCTCCCTTCGGTCCGATTCCTCCCTCGTCCGCTTCTTCGTCCGGATGGGAACGCCGAACAGTCTCGGGCTTGCCGGCGCCGCGCCGCCTCCGTCTTCCTCCTCCGCCACGTCGTCGGGCGTCCCTTCTTCCTCCTCCGCCTTCACCCGACGCCTCCCGGAGTTTGCGTTGGGCCACGCATCGAGGAACATGGGGGCAGCCTCCGGGAAGATCTCCAGCGGCCTCCCTCCTGCCGTCCCGGCGAATCCATTCTCCATCCGGCTGGCGTACTTCGTCATCAGCGCGAAGATGCCATTGCAGAGGCCCTTCATCTGGCTGAGCTCCTGCCTGAGGTGGAAGTTCTCTTTCCTCAGCTTCTCGTTTTCCTCCAGGAGCTCCGCGGCGGTTGCGCCGCTTCCGTGGCACGCTATCGTTACCGCCATTTCGGCCCCTGGAGAGGTCGATACGAGCAGCGGCTCCTCCGCGGAGTTGGACGGAGAAACCGGCCGGTTCCCCTGGATATTCGTACCCTGGGCGTTCTTCCGCCGGTGGATCTCGCACAGCAGCTTCTTCTCGCCCTTCCTGAAGCAATCATTAGCAAACTCCCACCTGTCGGGAACGATCTTCCGAAAACCCTGAAGTTTCCCCAGAATATAACAGAAAAGTCAGGCGAAAAGCCGGAAAAACCCCTAAAGCGGCGACGTATAGTCACAAAAAAAAAAAAACAAATACGGGTCTATACGAGATACACACGTATGTGTTCAGCTGCCGGACGAAGCTAGAGAAGTTGTTATGCTTGAAGTATTTCGGGAGAAGATCCCGAGCGAACTCCGCCGGACGCCATACGATGAACGTCGATCCGTCGTCGTTCCACGATATCACGTCGTCTACCGAGGGATCGTCCACGAGCTGGTAGGTCTTCGTCAAGAAGGGCGTCGGAAGCGACCTGTGCGCGTCTCCGCTGGACGCCGGGGCCGGCGACTCACCGTTCTGCTCCCCTGGAGGAGCCATTCCTGCCTAACAATATATCCAGCTAATTCCCGCCGGATATGCTAATTCCGGCCACACTGCGCCCATCCACAGAACTAATTACGACAAGGACAAGAAAAACAAGCCTGAGACTATCAAAAACAGGATTTTTCAAACCCAAGGGAGCATCGACAGGAATACAGATACCGAAAGAGTGGACCCGATCGCAATCGCTTACCTCAAGCAAAAATTTGCCGTTTCCTTCGCCGGGAACCCGTCCAGAGCGTCGCCGGAGCCAGCCTTGCAACCGGAAACAGTCGGGCGATGTCCGCAAAGAACCGAGAAGCTTCCTCAGAAGGTGCCTTTTCTAGAAGGTTCTCGTGAGAAGGAAGCGATGGCGGGCAGAGAAGAAGCGGAAAAGGAGGGGGAAAGAAAGGCAAGAGAAAAGGCTTCGAGAGATCGAGAAGGGGGAGAGAGAGAGGGCCTCGTAGGGAATGGAATTTCATCGTCACCTTTCGAGAAACTTCCTCCGAAACGGTTCGTCGTGGCGCTTCCACGTGTCGGTTCAGGCGTGAAGCCTTGGCGATAAGGTTTCGAGACGCAACTCCTTTGTCGCTTTCGTCTCTCTTCGGCGACTCGCCGACTCGGAAAAACCCGACCGAGACGACCCCTTTTTTCCAAATTCATCCTTGGCTTACTCGAAATAACATATATATTGCCTTCTTTGTTTTCAGACCTACTCTCTCTGCTTTCCTACTTCTATTTCAAATTAGCTTTTACTCCGTCCTTAATAGAAGCTTATAGATATCTAAAGGAGTTGGCGCGGAGTTGGCGCAATGGTTACGGGGAGAGTGGTAGGCGGCCGGATTTCATTTCAAATTCCCGTTACATCAATCTTCTATATTGCAAAATGAACTCATTGACATGCAAGCTGATGACATCTGAGGTACTAAAAGCAAATCCTATATCCTAAAAAAATAAGCTTTGGCATTATTTTTTTTTATGAATAATGAAAAACCAAATCGCACTCAATATATATAAAGTTACAGTAACGCAAGCAAGCTTTGCATGTTTTGCATGAAGAGCATCAAGAATTTCAAGGGTTCAATACAAGGAATCTACTTTACCATAGTTTAGGTGACTACCTGGCCAATAAAAATACATGAGTTTGTTTCCTGGTTAGAATGACCATTGATTTGCATTCAAACATGTTATAAAATAATAATATAAGCACTAGGGTGCACTAACATACGTCATGCAATCGACATAATCCGGTGACTTATCGATTGACTTGAACGTGTTTATGGGCAGCTCGCTTTGATGAATAGTCTTTCTAGCGACAATCTTTCTAAACGTTTACTATGCAGTCACTATCCAGCACATGGCATCATTGACTTTTCATAGAAATCGAATTTTTCCATCCGGATTTGAACGTATAAATCGTCCTCTTGCCTTGCAATGTAAGTGGATCTAAGTCATTAGAATCGGATCCAGATTAGCCTTGAGATCTTAAACTTAAGATGGTGATTTCCCCCGTTTCAATAAAAAGAAGAAAAGAAGTCCCATTCTGTACTTTCAAGAAAATAAAGCCCTTTGGCGGCAATTCACAGGAAAAGAGTCTACCAATCGGAAATTTTAAGTGATGAATGAGAGGGTCCAGGACCGTATTTCCAGACCGCCAAGTGAACCAGCGAGGAGTGTAACGGAAATTTAACGCAGTTATAAAGGACGTTTACACTTTTAATACGATACTAATGGACTCTACACAACGGCCAACAATCAACGAAAACGTGGTAAAACATAATAACGTGAAAATTAGTTCAAAATGAAATAAATCAAGCCAACAATAAAAGCTAGCAGGTCAGAATTCAATTTAGAACTTTCAAATTGTAAAACCCGAAAAATCGAATACACGAACTCCGTTTATATTAAAATAAACCAACGATAGTTCCTCTTAACTCTCTCTCTCTCTCTCTCTCTCTCTCTCTATATATATATATATATATATATATATATATATATATTTGAGAACTACATATTTGAGGATCCTTGAAAATTTTAATAAAGTTTTAAGTCATTTGGTTCCTTATTTATGTTAAGATCTGGACCCGGTTGCTGCTAAAACTATTTATAATTATATTTAATTTTTTTGATGAATTTATTAAATTAAATTCTGAACGGAAAGCAATTAGTCTCACTGCTTTGCGTTTGAAGGCATCATAACGGCAAGGAAATTGGAATGAATCAAAAGGTGGGGCCGCCCGCAGAAGGGACGGCTGGAAGTCGGATCGGAATATCAAACCGATCCGGTATGGCGATTCGGTGTCAGAATTATTCAGAGGGAAGGGGTGACGTAGACGGGTCAGCCTGGGAGGTTTCTGGATGGGTAGCTTCTAGAACCGTAAACAAGGATTAGTGTCGTACACGTTGTTTCTGGACCTTTCCATATATATATATATATATATATAAAGAGAGAGAGAGAGAGAGAGAGAGAGTGCGTGTGTTTAAGAGAGAGAAAGATTTCTTTCGTCGATTAAATAATCTCACGTATGTCTCTCTCTCTATTTAGATATGTATACATAAAACAACAAATTTATTTTCTAATAAAATGTCACAAAGCAGTTATTAATAATATATCTTACAACAATGGTTTTATAGCCTCGTCAAAATAATATTTTAATTTTTAACATACCCATTTTTAGTTATATATATATATATATATATATATATATATATATATATATATATATATATATATATATATATATATATATATATATATATATATATATATATATATATATATATATATATATATAAATATCACTTTGATTGAGGAATGGTTTCCAGCTAGTGACCTGCCTCTGGTGTTGACGCATGACTATCTATAAAACGTCAAATTTAATTTTTTTGTATAGTTCTTGTTTAAAAGTTCACAGGCGTCAAATGGAAATCTTCCACGGTTGCCAAGCTACCAATATTGGTGCGTATTTAAATAATTATTACTATTCAAACTAAAACTTCCCTCGTGAGAGATTATTTGGGAACAATAACAATATGTTCCTGTTTATTTATCTGTCTAAAAAAACATAGTGAAACAGTAACATATTGTTACTGTTTGGTAAAATCTGTCTAGAGTGCCAAGCAGATTTATTGGATCTGAGTCCATCGAATATCAGATCCGAACATATTTATTGGATCCGAGTCTATCGAATATCAGATCCAAACTCACATTGCATGTCCTAGAAAGCTTTTGTTTGCCTCCAGTTGTTCTGGAAGGCGACAGCTAAGGCTATCCCGAGAGGGTGGGACCCAGGTACCGGGTCTAGAAGCAAGAGCTAATATGAGTCCAGTACGGGTCCACTTTCACTAATTTTAGCACTGGCCCGGTGGCCCCACTCTTGAATGGATATACAAAATGATGGTTCGAACCCGATATCCAGACGGTGTTATCCGGGTCGAGATCCAGATATATTATGGGGAGGAAAATTCGTAAACAAATAATGCATAATTCTCATAGATATATTAGTTATGGCATATATCTTAAATGTCATGCTTTTCACTTATGAATATGTTAATTTCTAAGTTTATTGTAAAATTCAATATATGCCAAATTTGAACAAATTTTTTGGCAAATTAAATAAATATAAAAATCCTATGAATCTAAATAAATATAAAATTTAATATACGCCGGATCCGACTTTCAAATTGGCAACCTTTATCTAATTAGAAATCATCTTTTAAAGTCACAAATAAATTCAATGTCACATCCAATTTCAATGTCGATCCTCAATTCACCAACTTTCAGAAATATTAGATGTAGAATTATTTGATATGCAGTAAACAAATTACTTGAGAAAGCAACAAAAGAACTTCGAATCTTAAGCTTACTAATTGAACTAAACATGACTAAACAAGAAGTTTGACAATTTATGAAGCAAGGATCACAATTTCAAGAAAGTTGTTTCTGAAAATTTAAATATATTGAAAGTCATTATACCAGATTAAGAAAGATTAAAATCCCAAACCCATGTTGAAGCCATCTTATAACTAAAAAAATTACTTTAACAGTTAATTATTTTACCCCAAAAAAGGAGATTTCCCAATAAAAAACAAACAATTGACCAGATGATCGTTTTCATATTATCTGAATAGAAAAATTGGCCTCAACTAAACTCTCAATTCACAGCACAGTAGACCACCATGGAACCTGCTTACATAATACATAACCTAACCTTGACCTTTGTGACTATCATCACTGTCCATCTTCTAGATGGGTGGCCAAGATCTGTTCTCTACTTTTTTCAAGGATTCAGGTTCCGACTTCCTTTTTCAGTTCCCATCAGCTCTCCTGTACAAGGGCTGCACAGCTTCTGTTTGTTCCGACTCTCATTGCCTTGAGGCATTTCACTCAAACAAATCTCGGCTTGCTATGTTTCCATCTCCGGATCAGACCAGCACCATCTTCCTCAAATCTGGTGAGCGCCAAACACTCTCTCTTTGATTTTCCTCATCTGGGTAGTGAAGAATAATCTTGTTGATCATGTCTCCCTATCTGAATCTTGCTGCATATGCTGCACTGTTGCTTCTCACTAGCTTCGTAGTCATTCTCTCCAAGATACATGTTAGGATTTTGGAAGGCATCCATACATATATACATCCTGAGAGTGTTGGCGGTGGTCCTCAAGGAAATGTTAGGGCCGCCATTAGAAGGCCCGAACCTGAAAGAGGCTCAGACCTACGTGGTTATACCAACCTTGCAAAGGATGCTGATTCACGGATGCCCACGAATCAAAAACCCACAACCAATGGTTCCAATAAAAGAAAGGATCGATGGAAGGAGAAGAGTGGATTCGACGAGTCGAACGCTCAGATTTTCAGGCTTCGACTGTCCGAAGATCACCTTCGAACACGAGTCTATTTTGCGGAGTGCAAAGAGGCTGTTCTTTATTCATGCCTTAGCTTTTCCTGCCTTGTTGTTCATCATTTCCTTCCCATTTCCGCAAAGTCTGAGGGTATCAGCCCTGCCCATCTCCTCTTCGAGGGATCTATGGTGCCAACTCTGTTAGGTGTCTTTTCCGTGTGCAAATTATCAATGTTGCTCGCTAAGATCTCCTTTGAACGATCGGCCTCGAAGAGATCCGAGAAACAGGCCAGCTTATTGTGCGGGATGTTGGGATTTGTGATTGTTCTTGTGATTCTGTCCATGGCAAATCCTGTTATTTTCTGTTTGAAATTTGGTCGGATGGGGGATGGTGCTGGTCATGATGTCAATGCGGATGACACAGAGAACTATTTAGAGATTGGGTTTTCAAAGATCTTGCTGGCAGTTTACGCAGGTTGCATATCGGGGTTTCTTTACATTCCTGCATGCAGAGCTGCACGATCATTCTGGCTTGGTACTGATCAACTCCATTGGGATCTGTCTGTTATTTCCTGCGGTAAAATAGCTAGAGTGTTTCTGTACATTAATCTCCTGATGTCAATTTTTACTGCTGCGCTCTGGACTAAACCTATGGTCGTCGTCCTTGCTAATAGTGAGCAGGGAATGCTGGTGCCTGTTGAGAAACCAGGTTCTTTGAGTTCTCTAGAGGATGGCCCTATAACTGGATATACTGATATTCTATCCATAAAGAATCAAGATGGTAATACAAAAGATCCAATTTTGATTGAAAGTGGTTCAAAGTTAAGGCACTCAAAAATGGAGAAAAAGTACTATGATGAAAGATGGGTTCGTGAGATGGGAATGCATCGAACTACTTTTGATAAATTTAGGTTATGGTGTTTGCTGGTTTCATCAGTCATACAGTTGCTCTTGTTGCGGCGCAATGTGCAGATGTATTTGAATGAGGCGGTCCTCTCATGGTATCAGAGATTACACACAAGCAAGGTGCCAGACTTGGATTTCAGCAGGGCTAAGCTGTTTTTGCACAATCACTATATATACCAAGTGCTCCTGCAGTTCTTGATACCTCCAACATTGGTACTAATGTTTCTTGGTTTATCCCAACTTACTGATGGTTTTCTAGCTGCCTTTCCTTTCATTCACAGCTTAATGCATGACACGTCCTTTTTCAAGGAAGCAAATTTATTCATGGCATGGTGGAGTCTTTTTGTATGGACGTTTTTGACCTTCTGGAGCATTGGACTTCATCGTTTTGGCATTGTATATGTTTCCTGATTGATTATTGTATTGATCACAAATATTAATTCAAGGAATATTTCAAACTGCAGCTAAGTTTTCTTTCCTGGCCAGATGGAATCTGGCTGAGATGAAGTCTATTGAAAATGATGTGATTTTTTATACAGATTTCATGTGATGGAGAGTTCATTTTACCAGTCATAACCAACATGCTGTTTGGGTTGTCGATTGGCATTGTTTAGATGGTTGACTCGTTGAAGTTCTGTGGCTCATCTGATGTTTTGATCAACAGAAAGTCTAGCTTCAGAGGACTGCTTCTGTCTTAATAAGACTGTAGTTTAGTGTAAAAGATTTTTGAAAAGTATCTGCTACGCTGGGCCTAAAGCCATCTTACAGTGATGAAGAAAAATAAGATACAATGGGTTTGAGGCTTTGAGCTGATGAAAGTCCGCTATACATGGCCTAAGCAGACTGTCTGAATTGGTGAAGAAAAGCTATCTAATGTAATTTGAATGACGACGGGGAAGTTCATATTCTGCCAAGTGCCATCATCCTGAATTCACATAATCAGGTGCATATCACAAGGTAATAATTAGGTTCTCCTGTCTGTTGATTTGTTACAGAGCTCTTTTGATCCTTCTCCCAGTGGTTTCCCTTCTTTGATAACTTGAGAGACACACCCACTAAGGCCTACTCCTTTGTTGCTTCTAGACTTTTTCTCTAAAGCCAGATACTGTGGTGATTATGCTTAAGACTAGCATAATTGAAGATTTTGCCATCTTTTCTCATTGGTTATGCTGGGTGAGTAATGCACAGCATGTCATCACAGTGTTGTTCCTTCTTTTTATTTATATGAAATCTGCTTAAGTTCTGATTATAGGCAAGTTCTCTAGAAGTATCTATCTGCTTTGGTAAATGAAAGCACAGGTAAACTTGCAACCAAGATTACACTTGGAAGCAGCAAGCCTTTTGTTTGTTTGGATTCTTAGTTGATTGTAAGAACATCATACCTGGAAAAATGGACTCAGAAATTCTTTTTTACTCTGCCTATAATGCAAGTACTCTCCATCGTTGCAGGAATAAAAGCATATCCCTGTTCATTTCTTAATGAGTGTTCCTTGCAGTTCAACCTTTGTACTTAAAATGATTCACTAAAGTGCACTCTGTTTGTTTCAGTTGAATCTGCAATAATGTTTTTACACATAGGAAGCCAGCTTTTCTTTGTTTAATGTCTAAGGCTTCTTGGATTTGGTTGAGTTTCCTTTGTCTGAAGTTTTTAGTTGAATTCTACTTGTTCATTTTCTCAGGCATATTGCCATAGGAATCTAAATAGTGTAGCCCCTATATTATCAAGATTCAAAGTGATTCAATCTGCTCAACTCCAAATAGTTCAGAGGTTATGAGAGGTGTTGGGGAATGAATGAGACCCAAAAGCAGCTTGAGAAAGCCTCCAGAATGTTGGAGGATAACTAATGGGCTGGGAATCATGGTCTAATTGCCCTGTTGGATGAGGTGCCTGTTTAATGGTTCATGAATATGAGAACTTCATCTGGAAGGATAGTTTGCTGTTTTACCCATTGCAGGTACTGCTCATTATGTCACACTAAAATATTTTGGCTTCTAGCAAATTTGACATAAGTGGCTTGAAACTGCAACCATTAATTTGGCAATAATAATTTGACACAACTTTGATGCACAAAAGTCAAATTCTGGTTTTTAGGCATATTTTGCTCAATATTGAGAACTTACTTGGCTTTCTTACTATTATCGAATCCTTTGATTTATTTTCAAGAGTCCAATACAAACCAGCATAACCTGAACATGGTTTACAGCAATATTTGGACTTATCCATAATTATGTTGGATAAGCTACCAAATCTACATAGAGACAGACTGATGCATGAGGACTGAATGTTAATCTAGTTCATGGTTCTAGATACTTTATGTGCAGGGAAGTCTTACCGATATGTTGAATATCCAAGTGCATAATAATTGAACGGCTGCCTTTGAAGATAGTTTTTCATTAATTGCCCTCTCCATTGGTCAATTTCTCCTTTCATCTCTTGTCAACTGCATGTTTGTCATGAAAAGCCCATCACAAAAAAATAAAAAAGAAAAAGGAATGGCTGCTTATAAGAAATCCCAACTTCAATCTCAAAAATTAGAATGGAGCCATCAAGGCTTGAGGTTCAGGGCTGATCTTTCTACTTCAGCTACAAGAAAAAAATAAAAAAGAACTTGCTCGAGTGGCTGTGATGCGACTACCAAAAGGATGCGGGGGCCTGGTCTTCCTTTCAGATAAAATGCACAAAAAGGAAAAAAAAGTCTCAAGACTCATCCAATGAAGTTATTTCAGTTCAATCCAGCTTATCTCAAGTATAAAATAGGGATCCTGAACTTGTCCCATAGCGTTTCAGAAGTATCCAAACCACATGCTCAAAAATTGCATTTACCATACTTCCTGTTGTTCTCATGAAGTTCTAGATCTGTGGTAGAATAAAATCCTAAACATGTCTGCAAAATATTCAGATGTAAATCATTTTATCTAATATCTAAATCCGGACCGGAGACGTTTGTGTTTTTGGTTTAGGTTCATCCGGTTGGATACGCACAGAAATCTGATTCATCGACACCTCTAATCAGAAGATGCATCTGATCACTTCCTCCTAGCAGCAGAGTGCAGTATTTGTTGTTACCCTTCTGTTTACCTTTTCCAGTGCAAAGAAGTCATATGTTCAGCAACTTAAATGACCAAAGAAGCTCGAGTTCAGGGTCTGCTTCTGGACCTGGGTGGCTGCAATCCCATTGTTTGCAGTCCTTGGATGTAATATTGCTGAGAATTGAATTGACGATGTGATGCTCACATGTCAGCCGGCTCGATCACCTATGGAGCGCTCCATGGGGCTTTGGAAGGTGTATTATACATAGTTTTTGAGAAAAAAAAAATGCAAAACTAAGAAACTTCAAAGTCAGACTAATACAAACGCGAATACATGGGCGGCTAAATCAGAAAGGCGTTTTTTTGGACGTTTGGTAAGCGCTAATCGGGGGAAGGGCTGCGACATGTATTACCAGAATACTGAGAATATATACAACAAAAGTTAGATCCCAAAACGGCGATCGAAGAGAGAATGTAGGAGGCATTTAGAAGTCATTTTTCTTCCACAAGTAAGGAATAAGAGCACAATATATATGCTTGGGAGTTTGAACTGCCCAACTTGATTGTCAGATATACATCCGATTGGATTTAGATGTAGGTCATATTTATTTTGAAATAAATATCATATAACTAATACTCTTACATTTTGAAAATCGGTCAAATTTGGTTCAAACTTGGTATTCAAATTGAGATGTGAATGTGAAAATCAGATCTAGATCGGATTCAGTATTCAAATCTGAATTCAAATACAAATATGTTAATATCCGAAAAAGTAGATACGATTATGGGTATATCCAATTTGAATCTGGACCATTGTGCTAGGTTTGGATCATCTGGACGAGCGGAGGAAAGAAATCTTGAGACTACATTTTGAACCGGCACAAAGCTGATTGAATCAAAACCTTGAGTCCATGGAGCTGATTAAGAAATTCCTTTAACACGAGAAAAAGAAATCTCACGTCGTCCAACTTTCAATTTCTTAATAATTCTTCTCGCGCACATGAATTTATAGTTACCAGTCCGTCCATCTCAATTAAAATAAGTTACCAACGGCTGATTTAAATGCACCAACGATCAAAACAGTACAGACATGAGAAGGTTTGAAACTTTGAATCCAGAAGACGAAAGAACGGTAGCTGTATTGGGGAGTGAACCACGCAACGGAAGGGAGGTTGGGTTCACAGACATCTGAAAGCGGCGAAAATGCCACCGTCACCACCGCCGCCACCGCCACCACATGAATGGAGGGTCCCCTTCTGCTCCCCCGTTTATAAATGACGTCGCTGAGTTCACCATTTTTCTCAGGTCTACCAAAAGTGTGAATATTTTAAACAAGTTCGAGCAGTTGCGGAGCTTTGAGGAGTCGAGGAATCGATAGAGCAAGGGGTTGAGATTTGCTCTTTTCTTTTGGAATAGGATGGGAGAGCATCGGCCGATCATTCCTGATTTGCCGGACGACGTTGCGTTGGAGTGCCTGATTCGGGTGCCTCATGCCTGCCTGGCGGACATGGGAGCGGTGAGCAGGCGGTGGAGGGATCTTGTCGACAGCCCGATTTCTATGGGAGCCCCGGCAGAGGAGGCGGGGGCGAACCGGAAGAGCTCTCGCGGCCGCAGGGGTCCGCCGGTTTACTCTGTTCGATCCGCGGAGAGGGAATTGGGAGAGGCTGCAGCACCCGGATGACCACCAGGGCTGCCTCCCTCTCTTCTGCCAGTGCGTGTCCGTCGCCAGCAAGCTCCTGATCCTCGGCGGTTGGGACTGCGTCACCTGGGAGGCCACCCACCGCGTTTACATCTATGACTTCAAGACTAGGCGGTGGACGAAGGGGAAGGACATGTCTGGCCCCGCTCGTTCCTTCTTCGCGGCAGCGGCGGCAGAGAGCACGACTAGCGGCGGAAGAGGGGGCAGGGGGGGATTAATGTTCGTGGCGGGGGGCCACGACGAGAGCAAGAACGCATTTGAGAACAGGGGCGGTGTACGACGTCGGGAGGGACGAGTGGGAAGATATCGGGGAGGCGATGGAGGAGGAGAGGGACGAGTGCGGGGGGTCGATGGTGGGGAAGGAGTTCTGGGTGGTGAGCGGCTACGGCACCGAAGGACAGGGCAGGTTCGGGGAGAGTGCCGAGTCCTTCGACACGGAGACCCGAAGGTGGAGGCGCGTGGGCCGGCGGGACATGCCCGTGATCCTCGTGCCTGGGTGTCGCCGGCCGTCTGCTACTTGGTGGACGTGGGGAAGAAAGGGGGAGCCTGGAAACAGGTGGAGATGCCGGCTGAGTTTTCCGGTTTCGTTCAGTCCGGCTGTTTCGTGGAGATCTGAAGAAGGCCTTTTCCCTTCTTTTTAATGTGAATTTTCTCAATTTTCCTTTTCTTTTCCATGGAGAGGTCCAGAATTCAGCAGATGATGATGTTTTTCTAGTAAGGTGATGTATATACATATATGCCGATGCCACAAGTTATCGCTTTGGTTCTGCAACTCCAATCCTTTTCTTTTGCTTTCTTCCGTAACTCTGTTTCTGCTGCTCCCTACAGAGTTCCAAATGATAAGAGCATGGCTGTTAGGAAGTCCCATCAGAATTAGGCTCTGTGAGCATCAAAACTAGTCTCAAGAACTTAATTGGTACTAGAATTTGAATGGAATCGGCCAGAATGTTAATTAGTTGAACTGCCCATTTGGCAGTGAGTTTCGAAGCGGCTGATTCAAGCTGATTTTTGCAACATCGTTATAACCCATGGTTGTAACATTATTTTAACATTGTTGGTCGGGTTAATGGAGCAAATTCAGTTCAACTAAAGGCATAGATGCTGGAATTCAGACTATTATTTGATGCACTCAAGACCAGATTCACATCAAGAAAACGCATAGATGCTGGAATTCAGACTGTAATTCAAGAAAACGTACAGATGCTGGAATTCAGACTGTAATTTGATGGTATGGAAACCAAATTTAGAGGCGCAGTGTTTTCTTTGTTACTCCTTTGAACTGCAAAATTCCATTTGACAGGTGAGGTGTACCATGTCGAAGTTACCTTGATGCCATTTGATAGATGTACCATATATGGGCTTGTGTGGGCAATTGCCCACAGACAGATCATCACTTATTCATATGTCTGTGCCTTGTCGCCATTTACTTGGTTGCATATTGGTTGGCTCCTAAAAGTTGCAATCTGAAATTTCAAGCTACGCTATTGGTAACTGATATTTTCAGTACTGGTCTGCTCATACATTTGCGGGTTTCTTGAGTTGATGGTTATCGATATATACTATAACTGGTATAATGATTTATATTAGTTTTAGTATTTTTAAACACCATGCATGTGTAATTTGCTTGCTTAAGACATCATCAACAATAGAATAATGTTTTTGAGGTAAGTAAGATGAATATTAATTTTGAAAATCTTATAATATCTTATTTGAGAAAAAAATGTTACTTTTTTTAGGTCTTCTAATGTTGTAATTGAATAGCACATTTGTAAGGTAAACTGTAAGAGAATGAGGAAAAACTAGTACAAATAAAACCGGTCCCTTTGAAAAATCAACGACTAAGGAGCATCAACGCAAATAAGCAAATAGCTATCACAGTAATATGTAAGCAATTTTTTATGGCCCTTTGTGAGAAACCTAGTGTGTGTGTGTGTTAAATGAATCTGGCTTTTCTTCTTAATTGTTGAAGTGCATTTAGTAGAATACATTTGTAACAAATGTATTTGAAATTGCTAAATTAGTAAGATAAAAAAGATACATAAACAAGAATTTCATGAGCCTTAAATTCAAAAAAGTTTCAAATCTTTCGATTCTTAGAGTTGAATTGATAAAAAAAACTTCAAGTACCTGGAAAGTCGGACACATTTTTAGATTGCATTTTCTTAGGGAGCCAGAGAGATAGAGAGAGGAGAGGGAAGATTTATAGATTTCTCCATCTGTATTTGGGCAGAGAAATTCTTCCATCTGTATTTGGGCAGAGAAATTCTTCCGCCTTTCATGACATTGTCTGATGCATTACATCATGTCGTCGTACAAATTTATAAATCAAAACAAATTTTATATCAAAATATTTTTTTAATAAATTTAATAAGATGTTTATATTTTATTTAAACTATTCTTTTAGTGAAAAATTAAAAGGTTAGGTTTTTGTTCTTGACCAAATGGTACCAATTTCTATATATGTATAATCTTTGCTCACTTGAAGACCTATTCAAACAGTTTGCTCGGCCGATATGGGCCGTCTGCGGTCCATGACAAAATTTTAAAGTACCGAAAATGATGATTGATGCGCGAGCGTTGAGCATCAGGAGGAGGCACTGCCTCTCCCCCCATCTCTTTCAAAAGTGAATCTGCTTCAAAGGTTGAGACACCTGAAAAAGTATTTCATGAATCTGTCCTAATTTTTGGGACATATTCATGAACAGTTATGAACTGTTTTCATTGCCAAACAGTCCCATTGCGCTTCATCTTACAGCTGCTCTACCCACACAAACTCACGTGTGACTTCCACCGCTCTGTCAAATTAAAGACTTTGAACAAGTCTCAATGTTGTCATGCTATTTTCTCAATCCTGTTTAGTTTTACCATGGGGTTGTCTTTGTAGAACTTGGCTGTAGAGTCTACTCTTCTTTTACATGGGATAGCACTTTAGGACCCAATTTGAGTCTGGGGCACTACTGACAGAACTAGGGCTTAAGCTACATTGGCTCAACATAGGGCTTCAAATATAAGCATGCACTTGCTTCAGTTGGATCTCAGCCAAGAAATCAATGCATCTATTTTCAGGTATCAATAATCAGCTAGTATTGGGCATATATTAGTTAGATAGCTAGCTGTTTTCTTTCGATTTGAACCTTATTAATTAAGAGCAAAGTCTATGCCAATGAATCCATAGCATACTCATGGGAGTCAGTGGCCAAGACAGATGTAGGCTTGTGTGGCAATAATTGCCCACAAAAATTGCTTATTTATACATTGATGTCTTCTCATTTACATATTGATGCCTCTTAAATGTCTAAAGTATGAAATATTAGTGCCCCTCAGTCAGAAATTTCTATCTCCAGGACCAATAGTATTAGCTTCATCGTTTGGTTCTATTTATTTCAGATTCCAGGTAATTGCATTCAGGTATAGGCTCAGACTTTGTTTTGAAACCAAATTTAGAAAGATGGGACTAGCTTATAAGATTAATCAGGTCGGATTTGGACCGAACCCCTGTTGAATGTTGGACCAGGATTTAGATTCAGTTATATGTCCATGCGTAACTTGTTCTGTGAGTACATTGTTCATGCATCACTAAAAACAGCCGTTCCTGCAATTCCAGGAACAGCAATGGAATGACCTGTAAAGTGGTGAGTGTGGCACAAAGTCTCCTGGAGCACAGTGTCCAACTGCTTCTTCCAGAAGCATGGTGATCTTGTTCTTCTGTTTTCAATTATAACTTGTTCACACGTCCCCCATTCAATGGATGTTCGATGACACAAGGACAATGCCTCCCTGTTTGATTACGAAGCCAATTCTAATAAAAAACTTGTGAATTCAATTGCTTGTTACAGAAGGCCTAGAATCCACAAAATCGAATAGGAAATCGGGAGTACTGAGAAGAAAACCAAAGGATTTATAACATATATTCATGGAAGTTATATTCTGGAACATACATAACAATGGCAGTGGCAGATTTAAATCCACTATCGGCAGTTTCCCTTACGATAAACCACCACAGTGGGACAGCCTCTGAGAATGAAACGAGAGGCTGTCGAGTTATATACAAGTTAAAAGTGTATAACGGGAATAATCAAATTAAAATAAATAGGGCAGCAAAGTTTAGTAAAAAATTGCAACTGACCTCAATTTACATGACCTAGATCTACTAGAAGGCCAACTGATCAAAAACTGAGAGAAGTAGGCTTTAAAGGATTAGCGTAAGGATAAGCGACTTTTACTTATAGACAGCAAAAAAAAAAAAAAACACAACAACAACAGAGCTCTGTACATTATCAATGACATGCAACGTTCGTTTGCATCTTACAATGAATAGCCCAACTAGTGAAATAGCAAAGCTCAGTAATCCATATCTCAAACATGACCTCAGATTCTTGAATTTCCAAGCATTCAACCCCTCTTTTTCAATTTCCGATTTTGCCTTATGTTCCATGCAAAGTATATTGAAGATAACAAGTTATTTTGATAAATAGAATCATTTCAATATGCAGTCAACATTTTCTGTAAGTCACTTTGATGCTTGATCTTGATGACGAGATTCTGATTCTAAATTATTACCTGCATTTGCTAATCCTTCTGCTAAAGCTTGTGCTTCCATCGCTCTTTCAACCGTAGCTTTGGACATGGCTCTCATGTTCCTTTCTTCTCCTTCAAGCTGCATGTTCATTATGATTTCTGCTTCTTTGTCAATTGGCTTGAAGTACTCAATAATTGCAGATTCCTGCAATTTCCAAATATGTGGACAATTAAGAAAGATAGAGAAGGCTTCAACAGTAGAATGAGTTTGTTAAAGTTCCTATCATTCATCTTTGCACTGCAGGTTCCAGAACTAATAATGAAATATCATTGACAAAGGGATATCTTCCTCCAACATTCACACAAGCACATTCTTTAAGAGCCCATTTGATAGTCGGATACGTGGAGAACAGTTCATCTTCGTATTCAGAAAGAATGAAAAATGATATTCTTTCAGGACACCTCCACCCACAGAACAGACCATCCATGTGGACTATAAAGGCATCCTCTTGCCACCACCTTGTCCGCCTCTCTCTTTCTCCCTCTCACACACACACATGCCAGTGGAGAAAGGCATAAAATCAGACAAGCTGGACATATTTTCAGTTCGGCAAACAAAAGCCAGACAATAGTATAGCTTGTCCACTTCGACAAAAAACCTGATCTTCCAAGAACATATCTTCTTCCTCCCAATTGCTATAGAAGTGTATTTCTTCCAAGATCAAATTGTCATTTTCATACAAGAATGAGAGCATACAGCATAGGTCTGATACTAACTAAAAACCAAAGGTTCTAAACTGACCAATCTTGAGCACAAGTTGGAGAATGTTCCACTTTGATGAAGCTGCAGGAGCATGCATACATGAACCAGGAATAGAGCTGAGGCCAAGCTCAGCATGTCAAACATCAGATATCGGAGGGGCTAGGCCAATAAATGTTGCCATGATCATGCAAAAAAAATCATGAGAATGGAGGTTCTAGAGTTGCTTGTTTTATTTAACATCAAAACTTAAGAACTGAAGTTAAGCATGTGCTAGTCAACATCCATTATAGAGAAAATTGTACAAATCCAATTGACCCAACTCCAATTTTGAATCAGAAAACCATCACAACGCTCTGTCCCATCAAGAATCTAAAATGTACAATGAACAAACTAGGGGTAATTTATAAATTTGAAAAAGCTGTTGCTTGATTGGCTCAAGCTTCAACATGAACACTTAGGGAGGCTAGCTAAGCCACATAGATTAACTTGCTGTCCTACATAAATAAATAAAAAAACATAAGATCAAACACCTATCATAATACAGAATAAAGATCCCATGGCTGCTTAGTGCTACTAAAGAACCTGCCTATGAGGGGATGCTGCAATGAAGCACATACAGCGAAAAGCTAAAACCTACATCTCCAATAGAACAGGATTTTGGATATTTTGTATACAACATGGCATGAAGAAATCTCTCTCTCTCTCTCTCTCTCTCACACACACACACACTCTCTCTCTCTCTCATATATATACTCTCCCCTTATCCGACAGTCTCATCGTACCTAGCATGATGAAGCATGGCAATCAGATTTCTTCACGTCGGAGAGCCCGCTGTTTTGAATTAAAAAAAAAATGAAAAAGGGAACCGAAGCGTCTATCGGCTCTCACAAACTGTGTCCCTTGCTGATGGGGGATGCCTTTGCCTCCTCATTCCAGCAGCCCGTGCTCCTCGCCAGTGGGCTGGGCACAGTGGCCAGCTAGTGAGCGGAGGGATGGTGGGCCATCAAAATGGAGGCAATCGCCTCTCCCCATGCTGTGATGAGGGAATCAGGAAAGCAACTCACACCTCCCCGATGCTCAACAATTTTTTTTATTTTTGAAAAAAATTGGACCATCCAACAAAAAGAGCAGATATTCTAGGGGCAGCATACCCTTTACACCAGATTCCTAACATAAGAGGAGAGTTTATATATATATATATATATATATATATATATATATATATATATATATATATATATATATATATATATATATATATATATATATATCGAGAGAGAGAGAGAGAGAGAGAGAGAGAGGGAGCACGAACCCAGACTCAGGGATTATGGTCATCTCATAGGCAGCCCAATCAAACAGCCCTGACGGTATCCTGATTTTTTTTTTCTTTCCACCTCCCCCGGCTCTCCCCCTCCCCAAGCCATCTCTCCCCTCCCCTCAAGAGGGGGGTTGAGGGGCCAACGTCAGGAAGGGGGACAACCATGGGGAGGGAGAAGCTCCCACCATCAAGATTAGTGCAACCTATCTCTTTGATGAGGTTTGAACTATCTAAACCCGACCAAGGCTGTAGACTAACCTAGCCTGAGAGTGCTGATATGGTGTAGAACATCTATGAAAATCTTTCTCTTGCAGCATGTCTTTTTGCACAGCTCATTTTTTTGCAACAGAAGTTTGAGTCACCCGAGCAAGGCTGTAGACTAACCTAGCCAGAGAGTGCTGATATGGTGTAGAACATCTATGAAAATCTTTCTCTTGCAGCATGTCTTTTTGCACAGCTCATTTTTTTGCAACAGAAGTTTGAGTCACCCCAGCATGAGCATGTTGGCATCTAGGTAGGGAAAAGAGAAATTTGTTACCTCCCTTTCGCGTTTTTTCTCAGGACTTGCTTCTCTCCCTCTCCCTCTCTCTTTGTTCCCTTGTTTCTTCTTCTTCTTTCCTTTTTTCCTCTTTCCTTTGTTATCCCCATTACTGTTGTAAAGGTAGCGTACCCATACTAGCCGGGTAAGACACTGGTACTGGTACTGGTATTGTACCGGGTACTTCTTGGGTACCGGTCAAACAGTACCGGATACCGTCAACATAACCAGGACTGTATCTGTCTGATTAGGACTCGGTCAAAGTTGACTTGAGTCACTGAGCACTTGCCTATCCAAAATTTAGGCCTTTAGTTTTTTTTTTACATCATTTATACTCAGTAAACACATATAGAGCTGCGTTTTCATATTTTGTTCAATAGTTTCTTCTTTAGAATCTATAAATTTTGAATCATGAATGTGTTATTTTGTTTGTTTGAATTCATATTTTTGTTTTATATATATTATATGTGTGTGTGTGTGTAAGACTGTACCTCCGTACCCAAGTTTTTTGAAAATACTCTGAACATGTACCCGTACCTATGTGACATAACAGCTAAAGTATTTATTTACTATATATTATATAAAGGTAGTATTTATATACTATATAAAATATGTAAATGAAAAGTAAAACTTTCTCCCATAACTGAGTTCTTAGCAGTAAGAGATAAGAGGACCTACAGAAAATGCAGATAGACACTTCAAAAATAAAGACAAGACATTCACCATTTACTTGTGCCTTGAAGGGCTAGACATTAATCCCAGCAACCTCAAGTCAGCTAAATTGCATTCTTCGTTTGCTAATGGTTAATAGTTTCTAACAAAACCTACTGACCAAGCATATAGTAGTGGCAATCAAGATTGCATTAGTGCAATAATGTATCAAACATAATTTTTCACCATCATAACTAGAGTGCACTTTTACTTATTTACTTAAGAGATAAGAAAAAAGGGCCATATTTCTTTAAGAAAGCTACCGTCTCTTCCAGTTTCTTGTTTACGGCTTGCATCTCCTCCACCATGCGACGGACCTCCGATAAAATGGCTTGCTCTGGTATCCTTCTCAAGGCTTCCTTCCTTTCTTTTGCCTAGCAAACAAAGAAATAAAAAAGTCAATGAAGTCTTGAACAAAAAAATTGCAAAAATACACATAAAACACCACGAATTAAGGTTTACATATCCATTCTGATATTCACTAGAGATATTCAGTTATCATAAAACTTGTTTGATTCTTCAGATGCTAAAGTAATTGAAAATCTAATAAATAGATAACTTGATTTAAATCATTTAATTTTGCATCAAATTCTTTGGTCAACCCCATGTTCCCAACTAAATGTCAACAAACAAAAAATTCTCAATATCAGGATTTTTTTTTTTACAATTTAAACACTTAATTAAGTTAGGAATTACTGGTTAAGAAATCTATTAAATGCAAGAACTCCTTTTACAAGGACAATTACAGGTAGAAGATAAGGAACTGTTAAAAAAAATCAGAAATGCAAGAAATTTTTATGACTGATTATTAGCAAAATCACTTTTCTACAGGGAGAACTACATAAGACTACACACTAAAGGGGCCGAGTGGATCTACAAATAAATGCAAGCAAAGCTAAAACAAACCATTTACATATTCGAACGAGCTTCTAAGGCTTCGAACAAAGGGTTTATAACTTTCAAAGCATAGTGACACTTGATTGTTGATGGTGTTAGAAAATCGTGTTCATATGTATATGTTCAACACTATCTATCTATCTATCTATATATATATATATACATACATTTGAATTTATATGTTTACATGTATAGCAATACATATATGTACAGTCATATATATTTTGTGGATTACTCTGTCCGGATTTAGACGGAGAAATCCTTCAGCCTCATATAATAATCGGGTTGTGTATTTAATCATATGTGCGCCGATGCAATGCATTGGTACATATGCATATAGCATATATATATATATATATATATATATATATATATATATATATATATTGTGGATTTCTCTGTCTGGGTTTAGACGGAAAAATCCTCGAGATTCTTATAATAAATCGGGCCATGTATTTAAACATATGTGCCCGATGCAATGCATTGGTATATATATATGCATTTCCTATGTATTCCTTTTAGTTTTATTCTTTTTGTGCTTACATTTTTTCATCTCTTTCTTTGCTGCAGCTGGTAAAAGATAATTTTTGACCAGATTGGAGCTAGACCTATAGCTAGCTCTTGGGCCCTCTTTCTCCTTTCTCTATAACATCATTTTTCTCCTTTGTAATAAATGTTCTTCTTTGTTATAGTAGTTTCCATTGAGCTTTCATGTAGGAACAAAATTAAAGATGTTAATGTGATCGTCTGATTGGGGTTACTTTGTTGTAATCGGCTATTTGAGGGTCTTTTCATTTGAAAGCTTTGAAGGATGGGAAATGAACTTGATATTTCATGATATGACAAAGAGCATGAACTTTGAGGAAGGATCAAGAAAACTCTTCAAGAAATTGATCCTTCACCTGATACCATATAAAAGTATCTTCAATCACACGAGATAAGGTCACAGAAAGACTTGATAAACAACATCAGCCACCACATTCGCTTTTTCTGGATGATATGATATCTTGAAATCATAATCTCTTATGTATTCAATCCATCTTCTTGGCCTCAAGTTGAGATCCTTTTGAGAGGATATGTACTTCAATGATTTGTGGTCTGTAAACACATCAAAAATTGCACCATAGAGATAATGTCTTCATATCTTTAGTGCAAACACACCCACTTCCAACTCCAATCATGAGTAGCATAGTGTTGCTCATGTGCCTTCAACTGTCTTGATGCATAAGCCACTACACGGTCATGTTGCATCAACACACAACCATAACCAATTCCTGATACATCAGTGTACACCACAAAACCAGAATGACCTGATGAAAGCGTCAGAATAGGGGCAGTAGTAAGCTTGTCCTTCAGAGTTTGAAAACTCTTCTCTTACTCTTCATTTCAAACAAACTTCACTCTCTTTCTGAATAGCTTAGTCATGGGCGTAGCTATTTTCGAAAAGTCTTGTATAAACCTGTGATAATATCCTGCCAATCCCACAACTCAAAATATTCTTACACAACCACAACTGGCAATAAGGCACAAGAAGAACTAAAAATGAATGGAATATCATTGAAGAAGAGACAAGGCTGAACAGAGAATGCATACAAAGGAGAAGGTTATCTACAGAGAGGAGAAGCTAGCCCAAGGAGTTAGCCATTGGACTTACGGCTAGGCACCAGGCCGGGCTGCCAACGGGTACCCGGTACTCGGCCCGACTCGGGCTTGGGCTGGCTCGATTGAGCACGATAAGCGAGGGAGGGCCCAATATTTTTTTCATATTTATTTTATTAATTTATATATATATATAATATTTTATTACGATTAGTTACATTTATGTATTATTTTATATTAAATATATTTTTTTTATTTTCATCAGGCTAGGCCTAAGTTTCGGGTGTCGGGCCGGCCCGGGCCCGTCTTCTTATCAGCTCAGGCCAGGCCAGGCCGGCCCGATGCCCAGGCTTAATTGGACTAGCTCCAATGGCGACCAAACTGCAGCTTCAAAAAAATAAAATCCAAAAAATATAAATATAGAAAAATAAAAGAAAATCCTATATACATATAAATATATATGTTATTGGCATTGCATATATATAGATTATAATACATGAAACCATACAAAATTGTATATAATCACATGCATTTTATATTATATTATATATATATATATATATATATTATATTATATATATATATATATATATATATATATATATATATATATATAATGCATGATTTTCTAGCACTAGCAACTTACCTCCCCATGAAAATGAATGAGCATTCACAATCGGCTGTAAAAACATTTTAGTGCAGTCAGAAATTGCATGGCACCTTGAAGATTACCCAATCTAAACAGATATAATGAATTTAAGTTGGATCAAAAATATGAAATTAGGTCATTTAAGTGACTTATACATTGTTTGATGCCTAACCTTTTTTTCCCCTTACTATCTGATAATCACTCTCTTAAGGGGCTATTCATTTGGATGTCTTCTGAATTCTCTTCTTTAACTAATAACATTTTTTTACTAAAAATAAAAAAACAAAAAAACAAGCACTATGTCAGTCACACTTCAAACCATGAATTTAAACACCCTTCTGAGGTGCATTACTATAATCTAAAAATGTTTGCAGCAAGGGAACAGCACACTGAGTATGAAATACAGAAGGGAAAAAGTGAAGAAACAACTTGGAGGACAAAAGAGTCAAAAGACTCAACCTAAACCCACCAGCAGCAGCAGAATCTGCCCATGACATCACATGAAATTCTCTTAAGCAGACAAAGATAAACTAACTTAGTATCTCTAGGTTAGTATGCAACAAATAAAACTATAAAAGTCATAGAGCATCGTTTCATTTGTCAAATTTTCATTTCTGAGGCAGGTTATAATCTTAGACGTGTGATTGTTACATGCTATAAGTTCTACGCAAACACAGATATCATTCTCAGGTTCTTATTGGCCGGGATTGTCTCAGGTACCAGTCAGAAAGTTAGGTTTCCTTCGAAAAATCTTAGAATTTCAGAAAATTTAAAACAGAAATCACAAGTTTTCTACTAATTTCATGCAAAATATTAATACAAACAATTAAAATGATTATTACATTGTTAAGGAAAACAAAAAGTTTTGAAATATATTTTATAAAGTTTGAAAAATCTTGCGACAATATCTCGATATTACTGCAATATTTTCAAAATATTATATATTTTCAGGTTTTCTTTCACTTGCTTTTGGTAGATTTATTGTGATACTTTGAAAATATCACCTACATGTGAGGTAGTGATTCTACTATTCTACACCATCCCACAATATTAGTCCCTAGTCATTTTGGTGCCATGAACCTAAGTAGTCAAAAGCTACAGCCAGCAAGTGAGTGTCGAGTGAGACCATTGTCACAAATATCATTCTTGGGAAGGTCTTTCATGGAAAACTTTTCCAATTTTATTTTTCTTAAGAAATATCGGAAGTTCAAAAAGAATATGTAAATAATAACAAAAAATCCAGAAATTATGAATTTTCTACTAATTTCCTTACAAAAGTATTAACAATCCATAGTTTTTAAAATTTTAAACAAACAGAAAATGGAAAATATAACTTGAATTACATTAAGAGCATTTCTGAAAAGTGAAAGTATCAGACATTGGTGTTCTTACTTACAATATTATGAAAAAGATCATGAACATTATTCTGATAAAAATCTGTTTGGCAATAAAAGCTCAATATTTTCAAAATATCACTGATATTTGTGATTATTGATGAGACTAATTGGTCACGTTGAGACCCAAAAATAAGTTTAAAAGCATCAGATCAAGAATTAAAAGATTAACTTAAAGAACTGAAAACAGCTGAAACAAAACCCATATAGCTAAAAATGAAGGTCAGACTTTTCAAAGGATAAGAATAAAGGAAGCAAAAAAAAATCCTACATGTCCTCTACTTAGTGCTCATTGGTGGTTTTACGTACTAGCCTTGCACCTGGCACACAACCTGAGAAAACTAGATGGTACATAGGATTCCAGCTGCGGTTGCTAGTCTTTTCAGGCCACCATCTTCAACAATAAAAAAAAAAAAGCAAAAAAAAAACCCATCGGCTAGAACAAAACCCACTCATTCTTTCAAAAATAATCAAACACCACAAAGACAAAAAAGTGTTGCATCTTGTTCAATGCCAAGATCAATGGAACAAAATGCCACCCTTGAAAGTTCAGAAGAAAGATTCTACAGGAACCAGGAAACCTTTCAGGTGTCAAAAGAGGACAAAGAATGCAATCAATAAAACGGTCTCATAGCAACAATACATGCATATATATATATATATATATATATATATATATATATATATATATATATATATATATATATATATATATATATATATATATATATATATATATATATATATATATATAGAGAGAGAGAGAGAGAGAGAGAGAGAGAGAGAGAGAGAGAGAGAAAGCAATGTAAGCTTACATATTGGAGGCGTTTCTCAAGTTGCAATCTTTTAGACCTAATTTGCCTTTCCTCATAGCCCGAAATGACTCGAATAACAAAGATTGCCTTCCGCCCAAACTCTCTTAGTTTTTCCATGCTACGCTTTGACAAAACAGATCGTGCTCCGGGTGATGCCAATTAGGATTCTCCCCAGATTGGTCTTGCTCTCTCAGTAAGATGAAGACAGTTCTCTCTTCAAGCAGATTTAGAAGAAAGCCACCTGTTTGCCAGAAAAGAATGTCCATTAGGCCGGGAAATGAGGTTGTGGAACCTCTAACAATCGCATGTGGATGATATGGGCTTCCCACATGATATTGAAAATCATTTGGAAAATGGACATGAGGATATTAATCCTTCCAGTGTTACACGGTTTACAACATAAAACCATTTTATATTTTTTAAAAAGACTATTGCAAGGAGATTGATAAAAACTAGATTATCTATCATAAATTAACAAGGAGATTCGAGCTTCCAATCTAAGAAGGAATCTAAAAATTGAAGGGGAAAAATAAATTCAGATGAACTTACCTTCACTATAGTCCCTCTCTTCTCTTCAATATCTCTCACTCCCTCGTCCCTACCCTTTTGTTCTCCCTCTTTCTCTCCTCACCTCTCCCGCTCTGTCTAATCTTCTCGGTTTTCTTAGAAAAAAGAAGAGAGAAAGAGGCGGTAGGGCTCGATAAGCCCTCCCCTCTCACAAAGTTTTCAAAATCGACCCTTAAAATTTTCCTAAACAGCCCTTTTGAAAACTTACGGGCGCCACACAAAGATTCCGGCGGCGTTGAGAATCGCCGTTCAGCCGTAAGTTGGAGAGCGAGAGAGAGAGCATGGAGGGGAAAAAGGGAGGCTGCAGGACGGGAAAAGGGGAAGAACGAAACAGTAGAGGCTTTTTCCGTCGAACGATTTTGAAAAGTTTTTGTTGGATCCATTACAAAATCATAATATTTGATATATGATCACAAAATTAGCTAGCAAATTTTTTTAGTTGCAGTATTGCTTTGGCAAGCAATACTGTTTTCCATCAAAGATACGATCCATCGATCGGGACTTTAGTTGCTTTACTAATTCTTTAATTTTCTTTACCTGGTTTATGTCTTGTTCATTTAAAGAACAAAACACCAACTAGTATATATATACATTGGAAAGAATATATTCTTTTTTTCAATAAAAAGAAAAAAACATAACTATTTGATTATCCAACGATTTTATACAACTGTTTCTCTACCAACTAGGCTGACAAACAAAGTAGCAGGTTACGACTTATAAAGTATATATATATAATATGTACATATGTGATACACATATATACTTGTGTACATATGTCTTATAATATATGTAATACAATATATGCACATATGTCATACAATATGTGTGTACATATGTCATATAATATTATATACATATATTATTGGTATGTACATATTTATATATGTACTTATATCTAATATATATAATATGCATATATGATATATGTATGTAACATATATATGTATAACACATGTATATTTGAATAATATAGATGTACATATAATATGTATACATACGATATATGTTATGTTACATATATATGTATACATATATATTTAATATGTATGTATGTGTATATGATGTACATATATATACATATAAATATGTATAAGTAACATGTACATATGTATATATAAAATATATAGTTATACATATACATAACAAAATAAATAATATACGTGTATACGTATATGTTATGTTATAATTATATAGATTATACATGTGCTGACAAAATATAATATGCATATTTATATAACAGATATAATATGTATGGGTTTATAATATGTGAACATATATATGTATATGTATATGTATATGTATATGTATTACATGTAATATATTGCTTATATTTGTATCATCGTATGTGTATATGCATATTACCTATGGTATACTACATATATTTGTATACAAATATATATTTTAACAATACATATATGTATATATATATGTATGACATACATGGTATATGTATAGAATATATAATATTTGTATGTAATATATTTATATGCTATATAAATATATGCATATTTCATATATACTATTGTATATAGTAACACATGTGTTATATATGTATACAAGTTATGTGCACGTATATATATGTTAATATGTATACATATTAACATTTATAAGTGTACATAACTTATATGCATATATAACATATGTGTTACTAACTACTATAATAAACATATATAATATACATATATATAACATATAAAATATATTATATCCATATAAGTATTATGTAAACATATAACATATATAATATACGTTATACATATATGATACATGTGATTTATATGTTACTTTATACTATAATACATATATTACATATATATACACATGTATATTATTATATACATAATACGCTATATAGCATATTATATGACATATGTACACATATATGTAGCATATACATTGTGTATTGACATGTCATATACAATATATATAGTATATTACACTGTATATAATAATACTAACATAATACATATTTCATGTATACAGTATATCAGCATCATGTATGCTGTAATACTATGTTACATTATGACATATATTTATTATAATACATTATTTAGTATATATGACATATATACTAAACAATCTAACATACTGCACTTTGCATAAAGGCCAACAACTAGGTCTGAAGAAAATTTGTTGCCCTCCGTTAAAGGGGGCGGTGTCAAGGCGTTGGAGTTGTAACTTTGCCCAAAGTCCCTGGATTCTTAGTTCTAAGGCGAGCAATAGGGACAACTGTTCTGATGTGGGCACATCCTTTATTTTTTTCCCTCTATAATAATAGCAGCAGCTATCAGAAACTTATACCACTATAATAATACCCTAAAATAACAACTATCCAAACTTTGCACTAGTTTTATGAGAATCGGCTTGAATAGGTTGATTCAAATTGAATTGATGCATTTACCCTATGGCTTATTCGAGAAGGTTACGTATTAACTTAATCATGCTATTTAATAGTATATTATTATTATTTTAACTATATACAGTTTTCAAAAGATATATTTTCTAATTTTTAGCCTGATTCACAATTGGTTCAACTGAATTGCTGAATCAGCTATTCACACACACACACACACACACACACACGCATATATATATATATATATATATATATATATATATATATATATATATATATATATATATATATATATATATATATATATATATATATATATATATATATATATATATATATATATAAAATATAATATGAGAGTTTTTTCATCCATTGTGATAAATAGTTAATAAAAATAAAAAGAAAAAAATGATTGACATTTGTATGATAATAGTTCATACATTTTTTTTCAAATTTTTATTTCAACTGTATGTCATGATTGATAAGAAGGTCCTCAAGAGTGAATTGAGTGGCTCTATAAAGCCAAAGTCATCATTCATTTATATATATATATATATATATATATATATATATATATATATATATATATTTATTTATTTATATATTTTGAGTGAAATATCAAATATATATGAAAAAGAAAAAAAGGAGGGAGGCAAATGTAATATCCGAAAGATGAAGCCATCTCTATGTAAACATCAGAATTTGCTTTTATCCCCCAAATATCCAGTTTCGTTAACGCGGGGACGTGGAGTTGGGCCCATAAGATATTTGTGAGGGGAAGATGACAAAAAGGGGGTTTTAAATACCCAATGCCGCCGCCGATCACCGTTCGGTGGCCCTTTTCCCCGTTTCCGGCCTTCCTTCTCTAAGTTCTTTCTTTCTTTTACACCTCGTCTGAAATTGCTTTCCGCCATGGATCGGCTGCCTGGAGCAGCAGAGGGCAAAGTGGGCAGCAGCGCTGCGTTCGGGTGGACGAAGGAGAAGCACTCATCCTACCTCCACTCCCTCGAGGTTTCCTTCGTCAAACGCGTCTTCAGAAGCACCGCCGCCGACCAATTCCAGTACTACCATCTCAACGGCTACGACTAGCACCACCAGCCGCTCGACCGCCACCTCCCCGACTCCTGCGACTCTACCCTTGACTCTACTACTATCGATCTCAATCACGCCAAACAGTACTGTACGTCCTCCCCCTCCCCTTCCCCCTCCTTCTCGCTGCCATTATAATTTCTGGTAGGTCATAATAAAGAAACATAACGGATTATGGCATTCATCTCGAGATATCTTTTGTAGGAAATCCATTTGTTACATACTACAAATCTGCAACGTTGGGTTGGTGTGTTGACATAGACGATAACAGCCAGCTTCCAGCATCCGGATTTTTCGAGTGGGTTTGCCGGTGGCCGGCGGGCTCACCCTCTCCCAGAAGGTCGTCTCTTAAAAGGATGTTTGAGTATATATATATATCTATACAAACGCACACACTTCCCTTGCGAAAGCACATTGCTACTGGAAAGTTTATTATAGAGACTGCCCACGTCTTTTTCTAGTGTTTCTTAGCCTTCTTAAGTAAATGTAACAGTACATGTTGATACTCTGCATTCGAAGACAAAAAACAACTAAAAAGAAAGGATATAACCACATGCTCAAAAATTGCATGTGCCATACTTTGTGTTGTTCTCATGAAGTTCTAGATCTGTGGTAGAATGAAATCCTAAACATGTTCTGCAAAATATTCAGATGTAAATCATTTGATCTAAAATCTAAATCCGGGCCGGAGATTGTGTTTTTCGTTGAGGTTCATACGGTTGGATATGCACAGAAATCTGATTCATCGACACCTCTGATCAGAAGATGCATCTGATCACTTCCTCCTAGCGGCAGAGTGCAGTATTTGTTGTTACCCTTCTGTTTGCCTTTCCCCAGTGCAAAGAAATCATATGTTGAGCAACTGAAATGACCAAAGAAGGTCTTGCTCTCATATGTAAAATCCCATCGTTTGCAGTCCAGAGAAGTAATATTCCTGAGAATCTGAATTGACGATGTGCTGTTTACATTTATTCCATGGGGCTTTGAAAGGTGTATTATACATAGTTTTTGAGAAGAAAAGGCAAAACTAATAAACTTCAAAGTCAGACTAATACAAAAGCGAGATAATACAGAGAAAACCTTTGTGCTTCATTTACATCCTATACATGCAGGCACACAAAAATTAATCTAGATGCACACAGAAGGAGTAAAATTAGAACAAGAAACGAGGGTCTAGATGAAGAAAGAGAAACTGAACTTTCAATGGAAGCTGAAGGCCGAGGTGTTCAGAGAAAAAAGCAAGGAAGTGCAAGAAATCTGACCTTTTCATGGAATAAGATAAGAGTTTGAAAGATAAACCTCCGGACCGAAACTCATTTCTCAATTAATTTACAGAAGCCATTGATTTTTACGTAATGCTTCCCATTTGATGGCAGAGTTCAGCTTGCTTATGAAGAAAAAAAACAAAAGGGTATTGTTCTGTGTGACATGATATTTTATAGAGAGAGAGAGAGAGAGAGAGAGAGAGAGAGAGAGAGAGAGAGGGAGAGTCATGGTTAGGTATCTCTATGTCAAAAGATATCATGAAGCTAAAGAAAGTGAGCATACGGTTCAAAGTAATTAAATGATCCTTAATTTGACCATGCGCAAACTTCCATTAAAAATATTATGCAAAGAATACTTTATTTCATACTCAACAAACTGCATTAAAGTCTTCTCTTGAACCAAACCTAATTTTGTTGACCAAAAGCGTTTAACAATGAATGAATCACTATTTATGATTAACATCTGTAGCTCCAAATTCTTCAGTTTACACTTCTTATTCAAGTCGCTGGGCCTTCTCTTGAGGAAATCACCACAAGATTTTTATGTTTAAGTTGCTTTAAGGTGGCAATGTCTCAACTTAGCTATTCAAGAACCTCGCTTCTCTCCCACTGACACAAGGCTGCGTGGCGATCATGCCGCTCAAACCATCGACTGGCCATTGGCCCAAGCCTGTGGCTCCAACCCAAGCTCTAATGCAGCCCTGGACTCAACCCAAGCCCTGATGCAGCCCTGGACCCCGGGGATAGTGGAAATTAAGGGAGGAACGCGTAAGACGCTTCAACTCTAACCAAGGAGATGAGATTTCCTCCCGTTCACCAGAAAATTTACACACATATCTAAGAGAGAAAGAACAAGGGATCACCTTTATAGTAAATTGCATTTTATGTCACATCTATACTAAATCCATTCCATTAAGCATGTTCATGGTCCAACACTCCCCACATGATGCCTTCAACTGTAACTTATTCTTGCTTTAGAAAGGCCTTGTCCTATGTCACAAAGAAGAATTCCGTGACAATATTCGCGATGGGTGTTGTTTAGAGGCAAAGTTTTTCCGAGGTTCAAGATGTATTATGATATGGCAAGAAATGAAATTTACCCTAAGTTCAAATCGGCCTCTTGCATTCAAATTTACATGAAGTCAACAAGAGGTGATCTTGGACGCTTGTTAGTTTTTAAAAGGACGTGTTTGATTGTTTGGATAACTTCTCCAGGGTGCGTGCATCCTGGATAACTTATTTTGGGGTGAAAAAGTCGCTTTTCGCTTGGAACCGTGTTTGTCTAGCAATTCAAGTTGTCGAAGGAAACTTTTTCCTTCTAAGAGATGGGTCACCATGATGTCACCTTCACTCCTCCATGGTTGGACCTGTGGTTGGGATTGCCATGAATGGAAGTTTGATATTTTCTTGGGATATTTTTTTTTGCGGTGAGTATCAGTAACTTACAGTAAGAGGCCTAACTTATAGGATATTTCAGAAAAACTACCATTTTTTACACATGCATCAAACTAGTGCCTTAAGTTCCTTCAGGCTTGATGTATCAAATCAGTGGGGAATAACCTGTTCTGATTTGGGCGCATCCCTTATTTTTTTCCCTCTATAACAATAGCTTAAAATAGCAGCTATCAAAAACTTACACCTCTATAATAATACCCTAAGATAACATTGATCAAAACTTTGCACTAGTTTTATGAGAATCGGCTTGAATAGGTTGATTCAAATTGAATTGAGGATGGTTCACATTTTTACCTATCCAGTTCTCTCTCTCTCTCTCTATATATATATATATATATATATATATATATATATATATATATATATATATATGAATGCGCCACTCATTTGTATGATGATATATCACATTTTTTTCATCCTTTTTCTCTCAACTGTTTATTATGATTGATAAGAAGACCATCTATCATTCCTTTTTTCTTATTTTTTATTAACTATTCATCAGATGAGAAAACCCTCATGCATAAGTCATGGAAAATGTAATATCCGAAAATAAAGCCATCTTCGTGTAACATCTGAAACATTGGTGGAAAAGTTGCTTTTATCCCCCAAATATCCAGTTTCTTTAACGGGGGCCACGTGGAGTTGGGCCCATAAGATATTTGTGCGGGGAAGATGACAAAAAGGGGGGTTTTAAATACCCAATGCCGCCTCCGATCACCGTTCGGTGGCCCTTTTCCCCGTTTCCGGCCTTCCTTATCTAATTTCTTTCTTTCTTTTACTCCTCGTCTGAAATTGCTTTCGGCCATGGATCGGCTGCCTGCAGCAGCAGAGGGAAAAGAGGGCAGCAGCGTTGAGTTCGGGTGGACGAAGGAGAAGCACTCCTCCTACCTCCACTCCCTCGAGGTTTCCTTCGTCAAACGCGTCTTCGGAAGCACCGCCGCAGACCATTTCCAGTACTACCATCTCAACGGCTACGACTACCACCACCAGCCGCTCGACCGCCACCTCCCCGACTCCTGCGACTCCACCCTTGACTCTACTACTCTCGATCTCAATCTCGCCAAACAGTACTGTACGTCCTCCTCCTCCCCTTCCCCCTCCTTCTCGCTGCCATTATAATTTCTGATAGGTCATAATAAAGAAACATCACGGATTATGGCATGCATCTCGAGATATCTTTTGTGGGGAATCCATTTGTTACATACTACAAATCTGCAACGGCGGGTTGGTTTATTGACATAGACGATAACAGCCAGCTTCCAGCATCCGGTGCTTTCGCCTGGGTTGCCGGTGGCCGGTGGCCGGCGGGATCACCCTCTCCCAGAAGGTCGTCTCTTAAAAGGATCTTTATCTATATATATATATATATATATATATATATATATATATATATATATATATATATATACTCTCAAAGATTTACACACACACACTCTTCCCTTGCCAAAGCACGTTGCTACTGGAAAGTTTATTATAGAGACTGCCCACGTCTTTTATATATATATATATATACTCTCAAAGATTTACACACACACACTCTTCCCTTGCCAAAGCACGTTGCTACTGGAAAGTTTATTATAGAGACTGCCCACGTCTTTTTCTAGTGTTTCTTAGCCTTTTTAAGTAAATGTAACAGCACAGGTGGACACTCTGCATTCAAAGACAAAAAACAACTAAAAAGAATGGATTTTGTTTTTTGTGCAACTGAAGTTTTATAAAATACTAAAGTTCGAAGCCGCTGATTTTTTTTCTGATCCAGACATCAAAAGTCATGTACGATCTTTTCAAGTCCTATAGTTTTTAGGCGACGGGTGGCATCCATCAAGCAGAAAAAACAAGTAAATATTCAATTACTTTGGTCAAGAGAAAAAAAGAAAAGCTGTCTCCCTGGTTGGCTTAGCTAAAATCCAAATCTTCTTTGCTTGGGGACATTATTGAAGCACTTTCTCAGAGTTGGGGTGCACATTATACATGGATGGAGCGTGAAGGACTGGTCATGTAGTGCTTCATGAACATCCTTCAATGGCGTTCTATTTTCGTGCTTTAATGGCGATCTATTTCACTCCATACGGTATTTTCAGTTCCCTTTTGTACCTACTGATCTTTGGTAAATGACGTGATGTAGCAACAGAAAAGATTCGTTCGGCTGTGCTGCTAGAGAATAAGAATACCTTCATAAGTGAATAACTTGGTGAAGTAGACTGTACACCTTTGTCTTTCTTGAACCTGACGCTAAGTTGCCTGTTATAGCTCTCTCAAACCGTCCACTTCAACCTTTTTTATGGTACTTGAGAATTGGAGGAGTACCATCTTGTTTTAATCCCAAGAATGAAAGGTAAGGGAGGGACAAAAATATCTCACGAAATTTTACAGCAGATATAGTTTTAACTTCATATTCGGTATAAAACTGCACATTAGTCATTAAAGAAGATTACTAAGATGAGTTTGCAAGCAACATTGTATGTAAATTTTTCTTGGAAGGAATTGTAAAAAGACTGGTCAGGCTTGCACCAATCTTATAAGCAACCAGATACAAGTCATGTCCAGAAGCTGTCTTACCATTATTTTTGGTACTAAAAGGGTGCGCTTTTCATATCCTCAGATGGTTTCCATCCCATTTGAGAAAGAAACGTCCATGGCTTTTAGTGCAGCAAGTACACGATGCAGCGAGTAGCTGTCAATAATAATGCTCACCATGTTTATTCCAAAAGCGGCCTCATCTCCAACTCCTCTTAATACTGATTAAAGACTTGGGGATGCTAATTGCTATACTGTAAGAACGTGTTACAATGAGATTTAAAATCCGAGTTCCATGAAATTTTTGAATTATTTTGGTCTCTCTCTCTCTCTTTCTCTCAAGACATTGCTTACATATACGTGGTTCGGGGCCCAGATGGCTTTCATCTGGGAAAGAATAAAAAATCACCCTTCCTTTCTGATCACTGTCATTCAAACACTGTTACAAAGACGAGGAGTTCAATGAAAAAATTCATAAGAACCTTAAAGTATTTTTGACCGGTGATTTTTTTTCCACCATTGACCTTTTTAAGGCAGGCATATCGCCACTGAACCCGACCAGGATCTGAAATTTTCTGGGTCATAAATCTTAGCTTTACTGTCTTCAAATGCGTATAAAATTAAGAGAAAATTTTCGTCTTTTTCATCTGATTCTCGCCAAACAAAGGGGAGAGGGAGGGAAAAGAGTGGTACTTTTAATTGAAGTTCAAGAATGGTAGGCGTGCTTGCCGCCTCTGCACGTAGTAATCCACTGGTCGTGATTGCAGATGAGGCAGACACGCGTCATTCTAAGAGCAAAAGGTCTAAGAAGTCAAAGAAGAGGCGAACTTCTCTAGCCCAACAGGCTCCACAAAAGGATCAAGTGGGCATCTGCCAGATCTCTTCTTTTCTGTATTGTTTCTGTCAATAATCACTTTATGAGTAGAGAAACTTCACATTGTTCTGTATTCTTTCTGACATCTTCTGCATCTTTCAACCATGAAGGTCTTGCCGGAAAGCGTCACTGGTTCAAGCTCTGGGAGTGGAGGAGGTTCACCTTAGGACACAAAATTTAGTAAATCCTCTGTGGTTGAAGCCATGTCAGAGTATCTTGATCTTAATCAATTGATTGAACAAGAAGTTGGTTCACCGCCATTGTGGTTCTTACAGCTTTCCTTGTTTCCTTTTCTCTTCTTTTGCTAGCGTGAGTTTCTAGGTAGTTGAAAAAAGCTTGCTGTTTTGGTAGTTTTAGAAGTAATCATCTGATCGTTTAGTGATATATAATAACTGGTCTCTGGAATATTGCAGTCAACAGATTAATCCCCTTTTAGCTAAAAGTCTATTCAGAAGCTATCCTTTTTGCCTGATATCTCAAAAAAGCGCCAGTGCTGGATGCGTCACCCATCTTTCAATTACTTAAAAAGTGAAAAATATCTGAAGTGATTTCATGGTTGAGATTCGCATAGAATGTCACTTTTTGCTTTTGGTTTGGAAAAGTGCGTTCTTTCTCATTCCACTTGCCGCCGTTGGATATTTTCACACTTCTGCTGTACATCACTGCATCTAACCATGGTTAATCTATCTGGAATCTCTAGCTAACAGTTTTATTAAAGGAGTTAGGTGCCAAAATATCTTTTCAAAGGGCCCGGAGCTTGAAGCATCAGGCAAAAGATTGGTCTGATCTCGACGTGTGAAGGGTACTTTTAATCTCTCTCTTTTTTTTTTGGGAAAAGGGTAATTCGGTAAATCTAAAAAGGGCATTTCTGTCATTTCAAATCCCTCATGTTCTTAGATAATGCATGATGGCCCAGTACCGTTGTGGATTGGTCTTGGCCTATGTCTGGCTATATATATGGAGATCATACTAAAATGTTGATGCGTGCATGACAAGTGAGAAATTAGACTGAGGATTCGGAAAAGATTATTATTTAAAACTTTTAATCTGGTCTTGAAAAATGTCGAAGAAACAGACTTAAAACCAGCGCAAACGGTGTAAAATGTTAATTTTTTGGTCGAGTTCAAGAAGATTTTCTTCACAATTAATTGGCTTATAATGGATCAGCAGAGTGTTTTGTTTCTGGTAGGACGGACCCTAAGGCGCTGCAAACTGCCTCAGAAGTCACTCGTCTCTTGGCGGGCTCCTAGGCTGGCCCGTTTCAGTTTCTCGCTTGAGAAAATGACTCCCAAGTCGAGAGGCTTTGTCACTTACTGAATGGTGTAAATCTCAAACATTTTGTTCTTTTTATCCTAACGAGAGGACAGACTAGTAAGCAACTTTCAAGATCTAAGTTTTTGAAAGAAGCTTTCCACAAGAACTCAGAATCGCCTTGTCTTCATACAACTCCAAGCCCCACCAATAAATATTCAGTTAGCTGCAGTAGCAACTGCATCTGATCCAACTCTAAATCATTGGCGCATGCACGGACACAGAGGAAAACAGACAATTTAGTTCTTTTTCAGACTTGTTAAGAGCTCTTTTTCATCAGGAGGCACCATGAAAACATTTGTCATATCTCTTTGGCAGCAGAAATACTGAAGCAAAGCAGTTCACTGCACAGTTTTATTGGTTAAAAGGTGCAAATGCATTTTTCTCAAAACTCTAAATGGGTTGTGAAAACACTACCGCTTTTGTCAAATTCTGAAATCTCACACACGCGATGCCCTTGAACAGCTTGTTCGTGGTCGTGATTTTTGTTCATGTTGTTATCAGTCTTGTACATGCCACTATTGTGGGCTTTCTTAATTTTTAGTTATGTGGTTTTCTAGGCATTAGTTTTTCGTGCACAAATTTTCATGCATCAAATTTTCATGCATCAGTATAGTTAATGACTCAAAAACCTTTAGTTCACATTGAAAACTTTTTATAAATACAAAATTAAAATAAAAAAAAGTAGAAAGACTATGGAGGATTTTTTTTAATAAATTATCAAAATATCATTCCCTCATTCACTGCGCATGCCGCACGTAACCTTCTCTCCATTGTAACATGCACCCGAATACTTTAAGGGTATTTGTCATCAAAAAATCTTTTCTGAGCATGCAAGCAATCTCATAAATATATCTTTTGTTTCAAAACACTCCTCAACTACCTCGTCAAGAGGCAGACCTGAATGCTCTTGATATTGAATGACAAGACCAATTAGAAAGCTTGCAACAAGACTTGCACATGACATAACATGTATTAGACTTCCAACAAAACAAAGAGTATATTTTTCCTTTATTGTTTTCCACAAAAAACAATTACTCAACTCCTGCAACAATAGGAGTTCCAAATATTTTCAAAACATTCATTCTAAACTCATGGAATACATAATCATATTATAACAATGATATTCAAACATGCTCCTGCTTTTCAAATGCTTACAAAACCATCTACTTGATTGGTCCACATGGTCTTTATTGTGACTATCTAAAGAAAGGAACAATTATCTCAGACACTATCATACAAGTAGTTTTCATCTTGTATAGTCTTTATCAATATACCATTTCATAAAAAGTATTTCATTTAACTCACCATTCATAAGGTAATTTTCATGACCAAATATATAGGTCATTAACATGCAAATAAATCGCTTACTAAGATGTTAGATTTATCAAATATTTCAGCAAGGTCAAAACATAGCTACACTAACAAATGCATAGAACAGCAGTTCAAGTATCGTCAAAGAGCTTTAGACCTTTATAACTTAATTATCAATGTTTAAATAATAGAGAAGTTGAACTTAGTTGGTTATTTCCCTAACCGATCCATAAATAAATCCACAGGTAAGGTTCAGTTGATCCATTGCCAAATTGATCATAAGTCAGTTCATAGCCTGTAGCATGATTGCTTATTAAAATATCAAATAGATCAAACTTGATCATCAATAGGACTACTATATTTAGACTTTTGGAATAATTCCATCTCATGCATAAAAACATTATGGACCCTTCTTTTATTTGGGTATCCAATACATATGCATTTGCAAACATATTCTTCATTTTCTAGATATGCATTTTGGCATGCATTATATATCTTCAAGGATATTGACATGGAACAAGTTAATGTGGTTCTCATTATTGAAGTGTTTCCTTACAGAGACAAAATTCATCCTCGAAGAAAACCTTACTTGGCAACATGCTAGTACAATTCAATCCACGAGCAAACAAATATTAGAATATGTTTTGGTCTAATATCAATAGGATATGGATGTTTAACCATATATCCTAATATATTCAAATATAAATCTAAGCATTATAAGGTGGATCTCAAGAAAACACAAACAATATCCCTAATACGACTAATACGAATTTAAAACACAAAATGATTCACATTGAAATATTATACAACATGATTCAACAACAATGTTTGGATCCAAATAACAGCCTAATTCTTATGCAAGGAGAAAGAAACATTTTTCCTTTACCTTAGAGATGATGCATATTTGAGTCCACACTAATCCATCTCCCTTAAGAGCAAATAAAGCTTCCATTACCTACAACTTTAATGCTACAAATCTCCAAATAAAATCATTCATACAAATCTTCCATTACCTCTTGAGCACATTAAAAACAAGTTCATCTTCATAGAATGAGTGAATAAAGTTTTGTTCAATAGCACTTTAGAATGATTTGGATCTAGAAGGACAACAGATATCACAATATCATTTGATCCAAAAAACCAATTTCATAAGATATATTGAATCTGATGCAAAAATGACATGAATTTTTAACCAATATCCTAACAAATTATAGGTATGAGTCTATCATGAACCAAAACCTATTACAAGTTGAATCTCACCATGTCTAAAAGTGTTGTTTTACACCTCTTAGCATAACCAACATATAGTAACATAACCATTCCTTTTAACTAGGATGAACATAGTAAAATCATCTTTAGTATTTTTTCAGATAATATTCTTTCATAATGAGCAAAATAAATCCATCCTTTAGCACAAGAATGTATACAACTTAATTTTTACAATGTGATAAAAATCATTAGAACTAAAAATCAATGCATATCATAATATGTTTAGATCCGATATAAACAAGATAATAGATCTTGAACAACAAGGTGTAAAGAAGTTAAATCAGATCATGCTCCGAAAGAGTACAACGTTTCCACTGAGATCCAAAATAAACAACTAAATGGAACTACTCTCACCATTCATGGACAGAACAACTAATTCCTTGGTCCTTCGTCATGAATTACAGAAAAACTAGTATAACAAGCTTCTAACTCTATCAAAAGTGGTGTTGTTGATCTCTCTCTCTCTTTGGGTGCATTGAGGTCTCCCATAACACCTATAGGGAACCATGATGGTGAAGGGGCGCCGGCCCCAGGACGCGTGGCTACTGCGGATGTATGGCTGGGACAGCTGGTGGCAGTGGATGACGTCCATTCAAACGAGATGCCTTAGGGAGCGGGTTTTGCTAGATGGCAGCCGGCCATGGTGCCAGGCAGCGCTTAGCAGTTGCAGGCCGAGGGATGTGTCAAGCAACGGCTCTGCAAGCACAGGTGGCTCCACTCAACGATTTTTAGAAATTCACCAAGAGCTCCAAAAATCCCCAGATTCGAGCTGTAACTAGTTGACATGTGACTAGTTGACACCACCAGGATTAGACGCCCAAGAGTTTGGCCTGAGATCAGCTCTCCACACGAACGCATTAATGCAGTCATCCTTCGCGCCGTATTTAATTAAAATGCCATATATGTAAACAAATAATCAAACTAGAGATAGACGATTGCCTGATTAATGAAGAGGCATTATGTCTCACTGAAATTTCTGTTCTCGTCANTTTACCAGACTGCGAATTGTGATTTCTTGTTAACAGTGTGAATGAAGTTAAAAAAACTTTCCATCTCTTCGATTCTTGAGTTCTTGGAGAACTGTCCCTCTCTGATTCGTGACAACAACACTCCGAAGATTCGTATACATTCACAAGGTTAAAGGTGTTCTGATTATTTATATAGGCCAAATTGTATTGAGCAAGCCAGATGATACAGTCCTTTTATACCTAGATAAATTAAGATAACATTTAGATTTTTGTTTTTTAAAACCAACAATTTTAGTTTTTGTTGTTTAGGTGAGCAAGACAGATATTCCACGAGTAATAACGGAACCTCTCGACAGATCCCCTGCTTTTAATTGTCACTTTGTCTCTGGAAACGAGGCTTCGTTCTCTATGTCACGGACCGAATGTCTGCTTTGAAAGCACCAGAGCAACTCAAATTCAACCAAAAACGTCCGTCTCGATTGAAAAGTGAAAATTTAGAAGACAACATGAAATCGGTTTTTTGCATTCATGAACTGGAAGCTGTGTCTGAGTCCGGTTTAGATAGGAAAATTGTGTGCTTTCGAGCTTATCTTTTTTATCATGACTCGCTTTTTTTAGTCACTTTCTTTTATAACCGCCAGTCATGACGCCTTCATATACATGCTACCACAATGTTCATTCAAGTTATAAAGTGTTTTTCATTTCTACGGAAAGGAAGAAAAGAAAAAAAACATATCTGTCATTAAAAACATACCTTTCGGTTATTTTGTATACAAAAGATCAGAAATACAGAACCCATAATGTAAGATTACCATGAAAATTTACCAACATCAGCATGAATTTTCTTTTTTTTTTTCTTTTTTTCTTTTAGCAGCTAGCCCTTTTTATCTTTCACTGTGATTAATTCACATTCTTTCTTCAATACAATCATGAGAAAGGGAAAAAAAGAAAAGAGGTTAATTTTCCCCGAGGATTCTGGTGCTAACCTTAACCTGTTCATGGCAGCATAATGAGGTGGAAATAGACGAAGCTTTATGATTCCAAGGACTCGCAGCCATATACAACAGAGTCAAATAACCAGTCCAGCTGCTTTGAGTCGAGTATCCTTGCAGTCGCTCTGTCAGAAAAAAATTTTACATGTTTTTTTTGCAAGTAAAGTGAGAGCTAAAATTATAGAAGAAATTGGTGATGCTAAATATTGTATTATTATTGATGAAGCTCGAGATGAGTCCAAAAGAGAGCAAATGGCTGTTGTTCTTAGATTTGTTAATAAGCAAGGTCAAGTTCAAGAGAGATTTTTAGATGTTGTGCACGTAAGAGATACCACATCAATTACTTTGAAGAATGCAATTTCTACTTTGTTGTCTCAACATAACCTTAGCATTCAAGATATACGGGGTCAAGGATATGATGGTGCTAGTAATATGCGAGGTGAATTGAATGGATCATTAATTTTTGAATGAATGTCCTCATGCATATTATGTTCATTGCTTTGCTCATAGATTACAACTTGCACTTGTTGCAGGTTCAAAAGAAGTTGGTCATGTTCATAAATTTTTTGAACAGTTAACGTATGTAATTAATGCTGTTAGTGCAAGCAATAAACGTAATGATGAATTGCATGAAGCTCAAGCAAATGAATTTGCATTCAGAATTGCTATAGATGAATTTGAAACTGGAAGAGGACTTAATCAAATTGGATCACTACAGCGGCCTGGTGATGCTAGATGGGGATCTCATTTCGTGTCTGTGTGCAGTTTAATAAAAATGTTCAATGCAACATATGTAGTATTGGAAAATTTAAGAGACAATGGATCAACATCTCAAATACGGGGTGAAGGACTTGCAGCTGCGATCTGCTGGGGCAGATGCGAACAGAGGAGACGGCGTCTGTCGGGTGATTTGCCAGGGCAGATGCGAGCAGAAGATGCAGAGCAGAGGAGGCAACGTCCTCGCTCTCCCTGTGTGACGCGATCTGTGTGAGGTCACTTGGCTCCTTCTAAAACCAGCAAAGCCAACAATGGAGTGAATCGACCGAAGATGGAACGAACCCTCTCTGGTTTTGGGTTGCTGAAAAAAAACGGTGGAAGCTCTACCGTCATTCGAGCTAGAGACTCCCTCTCAATAACCTGGCTCTGATACCATGTTGAAGTTTGCTTGAATAAGTGCTGGTCTTGATTGAAGCAAGGAAGAAGTTGTGAACCGAGAGAAGAGAAACAAAGAGAGACAGTTCTCAGAGAAGAGAAAACAGAAGAGAAAATTTGCTTGTATTCTTCATTGAACTATCACACTGATATACAGAAAATTGGTACACGATTTCAACAACATTTGATTTAATCTTGACCCAACTATTGAGTTTATCCAACTTTGTAGCTTCACCCGAGTTCATCCAAATCCTTATCGTTAAGATAAGGAGCAAATAAGGAGGAGTTGAGATAAGAGAAATCTCTTTTTTTAACAGCATGCGCGTGCCTCTCAGTGTGGGCGAGGGCTTCGCGTCCAGACCAGGCGGCGACCGTGGCTTGCAGAACAAACAAGCGGGTAAGTTTCTTTCTTTAAAACCACCTGGGACCACTTTCTCCTAAAACCTTTTTCAGGCTCCTAAAATCTCAGTCACCGGTTCATCCAACTTGCCAATAAGGACAGAAACACAGGTGAGACGAGTCTAGCTGTTAAGAAAAAGGGTCCTTCATTATATTTCATCCAAACTTTGTTAGTTTGCCTGTCTTGTGAAGCAAAGAGAGCTCACTTTCTTTACTAGCAAAGGACAGACTGCAGGTGATGGGACATCAGAGCTTCTCTTTTTCTATTAGAAACCTTCACTATAACATTATTCCCATTTCGTGCATGCATTATTGGTTCATCACTTGGAAACTTTTCCACTTGTGTTGGCCAAAGCTGAGTAGACTACGTGTACATATATCTTCACAGTGTCTGCTGATTCTTAGAATCCAATGTGAATCATTTCACAAGAAGACAGAAGCAAAGCGGCCTGTATGGGCCACGTCGAATCAACCGAAACCCACTTTTCTGAAAAGTATTCTTTCTGTCTTACAAATATACAGATACTCTGTATGTTCAATTCTATATTTGTAAGACAGAAAGAATACTTTTCAGAAAAGTGGGTTTAGGCTGATTCGACGTGGCCCATACAGGCCGCTTTGCTTCTGTCTTCTGGTGAAATGATTCACATTGGATTCTAAAAATCAGCAGACACTGTGAAGATATATGTACACGTAGTCTACTCAGCTTTGGCCAACACAAGTGGAAAAGTTTCCAAGTGATGAACCAATAATGCATGCAGGAAATGGGAATAATGTTATAGTGAAGGTTTCTAATAGAAAAAGAGAAGCTCTGATGTCCCATCACCTGCAGTCTGTCCTTTGCTAGTAAAGAAAGTGAGCTCTCTTTGCTTCACAAGACAGGCAAACTAACAAAGTTTGGATGAAATATAATGAGGACCCTTTTTCTTAACAGCTAGACTCGTCTCACCTGTGTTTCTGTCCTATTTTGTCAAACAGTTTTTTGGAAAAGAAAAAAAAAATTTATATTTTCAAAAAATTATTTCTTAAAAACATATTTCCAGAGCAGAAAATTATTTTCCATCCATTACAAAGGGACTCACCTTCCATTCTAAACGCGCTCTCATTCCTCCTGCCGCTTTTTTGTTGCACATTGGCTTCTTCAATCCCAACAACTATCCACGTATTGTAATATACCAATAGTCTTACTTATGCATCGATGATCTCAAGTCCCAAGATGCATTTATATGCAGAAAGCAGAAAACCAAATAACAGAGTGAAACTCTGTATTCAAAGATTCTCTTGTTATTATCAAATACAAATTTTTTGGGAAGACAAACAAAACCACACATATCCACATACAGTAATATACTAAGTTGTAGCTGAAGGGTATGAAGTCGAAGATTGATAAACATCAGAGTTGAGGGGAACAGTGACCTTCACTTCGTTGCCGAATCCAGCCTTAATAAGAGCACTTTGAATATTTTGAAGAGCAGGAAAAGTGGTTGCAAGAAAACTTCCATTGTATCACTCAAAGCCCAAAGACTGTTTATTGTACCAAGAGAATCATGCAACACAAGCAAAATCCACCTAAAGTATAAGAATATATGTTGGATATTGAGTAATTCACAGAAGCAGACTAGGCAGACTTGAGAAGGAAATAAAAGCAATGACGACCATAACAACAAGCAAACCATGCAACAGAGAGCCTTTGCAATCCATGGAGGGGTTCCACAAAAATAGAAGACAGACACTGTTTAGTTCACATAATAGCAAAACCAGAGTCACTACATAGACAATGGAGAAGAGAGCGTGACAGCAGGTAATGCATAAGAAAGTAGAAGCCAGAAGCCCAACATAAAGAGGCAATAGTAGAACATCTTATATCTGAAAATTAATACATAGAAGCTTCCCTATTTCATGCTTTGCATTCATATGAATTTTATTTTCAAGCTAGAACATGCCAACATGAAAAGTCTAAATCATTCACCTGCCAGACAGAATGAGAGGGCGAGATAGATGACGAGGGGAAGAGGAGAGTGAGAGGGCGAGATAGATGACGAGGGGAGGAGGAGAGTGAGAGGGCGAGAGAGATGACGAGGGGAGCAGGAGAATGAGAGGGCTGAGAGATTTTCGTGCGCAGGCAGGAGGGAGGCAACCAAGGGAGGCAAGAGAGAACTCGATGAGTGGGTGCCCTAACGGGAATAAAAATAAACCTGAAAATATGTTTCCACCTCTCACAGTGGAAAAAAATAAATTTTCGATTCCGGCATTAACGGTAAAAAATTTGTTTCCGCGTTTGATAAACCAAACTTTTTTTTAAAAGTTTGAATTTTTTTTCCTCCACTACGGGTTTTTCCAGGCCGTCAAACTGGCCCCAAGGAGCCGTGGCTTGGAGCTGACCAGGGATCGACAGAGGAGAAGGGTGACCGCAGGCACACGACCGTCAATTGCCTCCCCCTTTACATCAAACACAAGGGGCAAAATCATCCCACGGTGACGCATTTTCTCTTGCCCTGTTTTTAGTTGCTGTGAATTTTCTGTAGCAGTAACCTGCGATTTCTGTCTTGCGTCAAGGAGTAGCCGAAGCAAGAGGTGGCTGTCGAGCTTGGAGTCTCAGTTGAGTGTTAGTTACAGCACGCCGAAGAGCAAGCTCTCTCATTTTGCATCTTCGGATAGAGGTTAGCCCACTGATCACCCTGTAGATGCGTGGGATTGGATGTATTTGCTTATAGCCAGCTTAAACGGCTTGTAGCCAGCAGGGAGTCCTCCAGGGCACTATTCGCTTGGCTACTAGACCACCCAGGGATAAGGGCGTGGTTTGGATGAGTAGAGATTGTATGATAGGGTGTATGCTTGTGATGGATGTTTGCTGAGTGAGATGGGGGCTTAAAATGTACCGTGACTGTTGTATTAACTCTTCCATAATCATTGATCTATTCATCGTCCATGATTATGGATCAGCAGGACGCATAGTCACAAATGATGGCTTGTGAATAGCAAGTATGTGGCATTCAATGCATGTAATTTCCCAACAACTATCTCAAATGGTGGGTTGTAAAGGTGGGTTTAATGTCTTTTCATTAAACGTGCATGATTTTTCAAAGGTCACCATGAGCTTTTGTTACACAATGAATAAAACGAACTTAAATAGTTGAAGTTCCTATAATTCTGACAACAGTAAACATGATAAACTAATTCTTATTTTTGTGAAAAGATTTTTTTTTCCTTTATCATTAATTTTGATTGATCTTGCTGGGATTCTTTCCTTGAATATCTCTAGAACGGTTGCCTTTCAACCTTATCATTAATATCCTCCCTAAAACTGGACGATAGATTTAAAAGTCCTAGTTTGCAACAGAACTTTGTAAAAGATGATCATGCCATCTCTTTGGCAGTGATTCGGAAATGCCCAAATTTGCTTCATGAAGTTTTTTGTGAAAGAAGATCGTACTTTGACTGCGATTCAGAAAACCCAAGTTTGATTCCTCTAGATTTTCTCCACAGGATCGAGTCTTCGCTTTGGTAAAGAAGACAACAATGTATTTGGTCATTTGTAGGCCACCTATGAACTTCATTATTTTTAGTCAAACATCTTGCTTTGGTACCATATTAAAAAATAAAGAAGCAAAACAAATAAAACCAGCAATGAAAAGATTATTTTAATTAAACGTGCATAGTTTGTCACCGTGAAAGGCTATCATGAGCCTTGGTTGCACAATGCATATAACGAGCTTAAATAGTTGAAGTTCCTATAATCTTGACAACGACAAATATAAGAAACTAAATCTGATTTTTGTGGAAAGATTTTCTTTTTCCTTTATCATTAATTTTGATTGATCTTACTGTGATTCTTTCCTTAAATTTCTTTAGAATGGTTGCCTTTCAACCTTATCGCAAACAGTAATCTTGGCAACGAAAAACATGGAAGACTAAATCTGATTTTTGTGAAAAGATTTTTTTTTCATTTATGATTAATTTTGATTTATATTGCTATGATTCTTTCCTTGAATATCTCTAAAATGTTGCCTTTCAACCTTATCGTTAACAAAACGAGGCAATGGTAGTGGAGAAGCAAGCACGACAACACATAAGGAACTTGCTAAGGGATGCATTGAGGAGGCTGAACAAGCAGCTGCTCTTGGCTCAACAGCAACAACAACAAACCCTTCTCTCGTTCCTTCATGAACGTGGCTCTCAACATTGCGAGAGTCTCTCAGTGTATGTATGACTATGAAGATGGGGTCAGTGTCTTGGAGCATGAGTCCATGAACCAAGTCTACTCTCGCATTGCGGAGCTCATCCAAACTGCCTAAGCAATCCACCAGATGTTGTTTTCTACTCTATCAACCATTATGGTGCCCATTAACCTAATCCTACTTATGATGCTCACCATGTAATAAATTGGGTGACAGATTGGGCACAATAATATGAGACACAAGGTAATTTCTCGATCAACCCATAAAGTGTACAGTGATGGGTTATATAGCCAGCCTCATAAGTTTCCCAATAGGATTTTCCAGATCCCGCAAGCAGTTAAAGCCAATGAGAGATATCAAGAAACCAAATATTATAAATCCAAAACTTAATTTAATGAAAACCTTTAATTTGAAAACCAATGAGTGGCCCCTCACAATTAGGAGAGAAAGGGATTGGACTCATGGCCACTATCTAACAGCTGCCACAACCTTGGTAGAGGGTTTCATGGGAACAATTTGGATGGTAGAGGGTTCCATGGGAACAATTTTCGTATGGCTGTGAAGGCCAAAATTAGAAGTCACTCAATTTTTCGGATCTGGTCTTGCAAAATGTCGAAGAAACAAACTTAAAACCAGCACAAACGGTGTAAAATGTTAATTTTTTGGTCGAGTTCAAGAAGATTTTCTTCACAATTAATTGGCTTATAATAGATCAGCAGAGTGCTTTGTTCCTCACTTGAGAAAATGGCACCCGAGTCGAGAGGCTTTGTCACTTACTGAATGGAGTAAATCTCAACATTTTGTTCTTTTTATCCTAACGAGAGGACAGACTAGTAAGCAACTTTCAAGACCTAAGTTTTTAAAAGAAGCTTTCCACAGGAACTCAGAATCGCCTTGTCTTCATACAACTCCAAGTACCATCAATAAATATTCAGTTAGCTGCAGTAGCAACTGCATCTGATCCAACTCTAAACCATTGGCGCATGCATGCAGGGGGGTGGGCACGTACCATGGGCTCACCCCAACCAAATGAAACAAATATATATATAGTGTAAAAATTGATTTTTTTTTTTTATTTCAATGTATTTTTTGAATGTGAGTTCAGCTTGGCGTACCCAAATCCAAACCACAAAACTCAGTCCCCATTTGGCTCTGCCCTTGCAAAAAATCATGGCTCCGCCCCTACATGCACGGACACCGTAGAAAACAGACAATTTAGTTCTTCTTCAGACTTGTTAAGAGCTCTTTTTCATCAGGAGGCACCAGAAAACATTTGTCATATCTCTTTGGCAGCAGAAATACTGAAGCAAAGCAGTTCACGGCACAGTTTTATTGGTTAAAGGTGTAAATGCATTTTTCTGAAAACTCTAAATGCGTTGTGAAAGCACTACCGCTTTTGTCAAATTCTGAAATCTCACACCCACGATGCCCTTGAACAGCACATGCCTTGAACAGCTTGTTCGTGGTCGTGATTTTTGTTCATGTTGTTGTCAGTCTACTGTTGTGGGCTTTCTTAATTTTTAGTAATGTGGTTTTCTTAATTTTTAGTTATGTGGTTTTCTAGGCATTAGTTGTCGAACGTAACTCGTGCAGGTTTCCGCATTGTAACCTAACCTGGTTATATGTGTCATATTGGTGCACAAATTTTTAGTATAGTTAATGACTAAAATACCATTGAAAACTTTTTATAAATACAAAATTAAAATAAAAAAAAGAAAGATTATGGATGACTTTTTTGTTAACAAATTACCAAAATATCATTCCCTCATTGAATGTGCATGCCGCATGTAACTTTCTCTCCATTGTAACATGCACCCGAATACTTTAAGGGTATTTGTCATAAAAAAAAAAATCCTGAGCATGCATGGAATCTCATAAATATATATTTTGTTTCAAAATGCGCTCAACAACCTTGTCAAAAGGCAGACCTGAATGTTCTTAATATTGATAGACAAGACCAATTAGAAAGCTTGCAATAAGACTTCCACATAACATAGCATGTATTATACTTCCAACAAAACAAAGAGTATATTTTTCCTTTATTGTTTTGTACAAAAAACAATTACTCAACTCCAGCAACGATAGGAGTTCCAAATATTTTCAAAACATTCATTCTAGAGTCTGAACTCATGCAATACATAATCATATTATAACAATGATATTCAAACATGCTTCTCTTTTCAAATGCTTACAAAACCATCTACTTCATTGGTACACCTGGTCATTGTTGTGACTATCTAAAGCAATGAACAATTATCTCAGAGTCTATTGTATAGTTTTCATTTTGTATAGTATTTATCAATATACCATTTCATAGAAAGTATTTCATTTAACTCACCATTCATAAAGTAATTTTCATGACCAAACATATAGGTCCTTAACATGCAAATAAATCGCTTACGGAGATGTCATATTTATCAAATATTTCAGCAAGGTCAAAACATAGCCACACTAACAAATGCATAGAACAACAATTCAAGTATTGTCAAAGAGCTTTAGACAATTATAACTTAATTATCAATGTTTAAATAATAGAAAATTTGAACTTATTTGGTTATTTTTTTAACTGAACCATAAATAAATCCACAAGATGATAATTGAATTCCCTAATAAGGTTCAGTTGATCCATTGCCAAACTGATCATAAATTGGTTCATAGCCTAATTACTTATTAAATTATCAAATAAATCAAACTTGATCATCAATAGGACTACTATATTTAAACTCTTGGAATAATTCCATCCTGTGCATAAAAACATCATAGACCCTTCTTTTATTTGGGTATCCAATACATATGTATTTGCAAACATATTCTTCATTTTTTAGATCTGCATTTTGGCATGCATTATATATCTTCAAGGATATTGACATGGATCAAGTTATTGTGGTTCTCATTATTGAAGTGTTACCTTACACCTCATAAACAAAATTCATGCTCAAAGAAAACCTTACTTAGCAACATGCTAGTACAATTCAATCCACAAATTAACAAATATCAGAATATATTTGGATCTAATATCAATAAGATATGGATGTTTAACCATATATCCAAATATATCCAAATCTAAATCTAAGCATTATAAGGTGGATCTAAAAAAAAATAGATCCAATCTCAAATGCTATATGAGTATAAATATTCACATTATATTAGCATTAATACAAACACAACAATATCCATAATACAACTAATATGAATTTAAAACGCAAAATGATTCACATTGAAATATTATACAACAGATTCGACAATAATGTTTGGATCCAAATAACAACCCAATTCTTAAACAGGGAGAAAGAAAAATTTTTCCTTTACCATTGAGATGATGCATATTTGAGTCCACACTAATCCCTCTCCCTTAAGAGCAAATATAGCTTTCATCCGCTACAACTTTAATGCTACAAGTCTCTAAATAAAATCATTCATACTAATATGGATTTACAAGTCTCTAAATAAAATCATTCATACTAATATGGATTTCAGTTCAAGAGTCTCTTGAGCATATATTAAAAACAAGTTCATCTTTATAATAGAATGAGTAAATAAAGCCTTGTTCAATAGCATTCTAGAATGATTTGAACCTAAAATGACAACATATATCACTATATTATTAGATCCGAAAAACAAATTTCATAACATATAATGGATCTGAAGCAAAATTGACATGAATTTTTAACCAATGTCCAAATAAATTATAGGTATGAGTCTATCATGAACCAAACCTATTACAGTTGAATCTCACCATGTCTAAAAGTGTTGCTTTACACCTCTTAGCATAACCAACATATAGTAACCTATGATCGGACTCACCCTTCTGATAAACTGAGAATCGATTCAGCTGAATCATTGAATAGGCTGATTCACTACTCTCACCATTCATGGACAGAACAACTAATTCCTTGGTCCTTCGTCATGAATTACGGAAAAACTAGTAGAACAAGATTCTAACTCTATCAAAAGTGGTGTTGTTGATCTCTCTCTCTCTCTTTGGGTGCACTCCTGCTCGTGCGGAGAGGTCTCCCATAACACCTATATAGGGAACCATGATGGTGAAGGGGCGCTGGCCCCAGGACGCGTGGCTGCTGCGGATGTATGGCTGGGACAGCTGGAGGCAATGGATGGCGTCCATTCAAACGAGATGCCTTGGAGGGAGCGGGTTTTGCTAGATGGCAGCCGGCCATGGTGCCAGGCAGCACTTAGCAGTTGCAGGCCGAGGGATGTGTCCGGCAACGGCTCTGCAAGCACAGGTGGCTCCACTCAACGATTTTTAGAAATTCACCAAGAGCCCCAAAAATCCCCAAATTCGAGCTGTAACTAGTTGACACCACCAGGATTAGACGCCCAAGAGTTTGGCCTGAGATCAGCTCTCCACACGAACGCATTAATGCAGTCATCCTTCGCGCCGTATTTAATTAAAATGCCATATATGTAAACAAATAATCAAACTAGAGATAGACGATTGCCTGATTAATGAAGAGGCATTATGTCTCACTGAAATTTCTGTTCTCGTCANTTTACCAGACTGCGAATTGTGATTTCTTGTTAACAGTGTGAATGAAGTTAAAAAAACTTTCCATCTCTTCGATTCTTGAGTTCTTGGAGAACTGTCCCTCTCTGATTCGTGACAACAACACTCCGAAGATTCGTATACATTCACAAGGTTAAAGGTGTTCTGATTATTTATATAGGCCAAATTGTATTGAGCAAGCCAGTTGATACAGTCCTTTTATACCTAGATAAATTAAGATAACATTTAGATTTTTGTTTTCTAAAAGCAACAATTTTAGTTGTTATTTAGGTGAGCAAGACAGATATTCCACGAGTAAGAACGGAACCTCTCGACAGATCCCCTGCTTTTAATTGTCACTTTGTCTCTGGAAACGAGGCTTCGTTCTCTATGTCACGGACCGAATGTCTGCTTTGAAAGCACCAGAGCAACTTAAATTCAACCAAAAACGTCCGTCTCCATTGAAAAGTGAAAATTTAGAAGACAACATTAAAGCGGTTTTTTGCATTCAAGAACTGGAACCTGTGTCGGAGTCCGGTTTAGATAGGAAAATTGTGTGCTTTCGAGCTTATCTTTTTTATCATGACTCGCTTTTTTTAGTCACTTTCTTTTATAACCGCCAGTCATGACGCCTTCATATACATGCTACCACAATGTTCATTCAAGTTATAAAGTGTTTTTCATTTCTACTGAAAGGAAGAAAAGAAAAAAAAACATATCTGTCATTAAAAACATACCTTTCGTTTATTTTGTATACAAAAGATCAGAAATACAGAACCCATAATGTAAGATTACCATGAAAATTTACCAACATCAGCATGAATTTTCTTTTTTTCTTTTAGCAGCTAGCCCTTTTTATCTTTCACTGTGATTAATTCACATTCTTTCTTCAATACAATCATGACAAAGGGAAAAAAAAAAAAGAGGTTAATTTTCCCCGAGATTCTGGTGCTAACCTTTACCTGTTCATGGCAGCATTACCGGACGGAAAATTCGGTCGAGTCATCGGCGAAGGAGGGTTTTCCACTGTCCATACGCAATAATAAGCTACACTGCACCCGGGTGTCACCAAAAAGAAAACTCAAAGAATGCGAACATTCTTTCTCTCCATTTCTTTCTTCTTTGTTTTGGTCTTCCGATCGTGAATGTCTAAAAGTGGAGAGAGGTTATTGCATTTGTTTGGATGAATTTCTTGATGCAATAACCTCTCTCCACTTTTATACATTCGTGATCGGAAGACCAAAACTCGCTTATAATCTGGAAAACATTTTCGGTTTGTAGTTTCTTCCTCGCATTTATATTAAGATGTTTACATATATATTACTATTTGACCAAATTGACTAAACTTATTCACATCAAGTAGGGCATCCCTGGAAAAGACTATTTGGGAACAATAAGTTACAGTTTTATATTTATCTGTTTAAAAAATAGTAAAAGCAGTAACATCTGTCTTACAAAAAAGAAGTAGATTCACGAATTTATGTTCATTTCTTATGACAATTCATGGGACAGTATTGCCATTTCTTATGTTAGATTATACAGACCTGCATTCGAGTGTATGTTGCATACTTGACATACACTCCAATGTACACTCCAATGTATGCAACATACACTCGAACACAAGTCTGTATAATCTAACATAAGAAATAGCAGTAATGTCCCATGAATTGTCATAAGAAATGAACATAAATTCGTGAATCTACTTCATTTTTTTAAGACAGATTTACCAAACAACAACAATATGTTACTTTTTTTTCCTTTCCCCCCCCTTTTTCAGGCTTGTATTGAAGAAAGAATGTGAATTAATCACAGTGGAAGATAAAAAGGGCTAGAAGCTAAAAGAAAATTTATGCTGCTCTTGGTAAATTTTACATGGAAAACTTACGTTATGGGTTCTGCGTTTCTGATCTTTCGTATACAAAATAAACGAAAGGTATGTTTTTAATGGCAGATATGTTTTTTTTTTCTTTTCTTCCTTTCGGCGCAAATGAAAAACACTTCGTAACTTGAATGAACAATGTGGTAGCATGTATATGAAGGTGTCATGACTGGTGGCTATAAAAAAAAGTGACTAAAAAAAGCGAGTCATGATAAAAAAGATAAGCTCGAAAGCACACAATTTTCCTATCTAAACCGGACTCCGACACAGCATCCAGTTCTTGAATGCAAAAAACCGCTTTCATGTTGTCTTCTAAATTTTCACTTTTCAATCGAGACGGACGTTTTTGGTTGAATTTAAGTTGCTCTGGTGCTTTCAAAGAAGACATTCGGTCCGTGACATAGAGAACGAAGCCTCGTTTCCAGAGACAAAGCGACAATTAAAAGCAGGGGATCTGTCGAGAGGTTCCGTTCTTACTCGTGGAATATCTGTCTTGCTCACCTAAACAACAAAAACTAAAATTGTTGCTTTTAAAAAACAAAAATCTAAATGTTATCTTAATTTATCTAGGTATAAAAGGACTGTATCATCTGGCTTGCTCAATACAATTTGGCCTATATAAATAATCAGAAGACCTTTAACCTTGTGAATGTATACCAATCTTTGGAGTGTGGTTGTCACGGATCAGAGAGGGACAGTTCTCCAAGAACTAAAAAATCGAAGAGATGGAAAGTTTTTTTTAACTTCATTCACACTGATAACAAGAAATCACAATTCGGAGAGTCTGGTAAATGAGAAAACAATGAAAAAAGAAGGAAATGAAACACATGTGCTCAATTTCTTGTGCCCCTCCCATGTCTACTCAATTGACTGAAAAACAAATTATGGCAAACAGATGTTTCACATGTTTTTGAAAGTATTACAACAGAATGCCGCTACTCATAACTACAGCTTCTTTGTTTTTCTTTTTTTTTATATGGGTCCCTTCAGTTTGAGATGATGCTTAATTAAAGAAAAATAATTGAAATTGGCAGCTGCTGGGGTATTCAGACTGCAGGTGACTGACAAGGAGAAAACAGTTGAGAAAACTGAGAGATCAAGAGTGAGTGACTCAGGGAGAGAAACGAGAGAAGGCGAGAGGGAGATGTCACCGGCGCTACAGGTTGTCGTCGCTGGTTCGAGTTGCCGGTGGCTGTTGAGTGAACAGAGGGAGAGCAGGAGACAGGGCAACGCTACCAGTCAAACTGGCTCTACCCCTCGGATCTTGCTGACCTTATAACCAATTTACACCGAGTCGGTGGAGGTCATATGTATCGGAAATGAAAACTCCAACTCGTATTGTTCATATGCTTTGGGCTCGCACAAATTATAAGTGATTTTTTTTTCTTTTATGCCTCTATATTAAAAAAAAACCTCCAGCTAGACATCCAATTGTTTTACATATTAAAAAAGAAACAGTGTTAGAAACTATACAGTGAAAATTAATTTTACGAAATGGCACTTTTTTTAAAAGTAAATGATTCTTTTGTTTTATATAAATAAGTTCTTTTTTCTTTAATTTGTCACTTTATTTATTAAAAAAATTGAATTGTGCTCTTTAAGTAGTTTTTGATAAAAAAAACACTTTATTCTTGAAACACATGTTTTAGTAATGCCATGATCTTACTTGAAGAAATATAACTTGACTAGGTCCACCATTTGATTGTTAGACATATAAATTATATTCATATTGCACATATATATTTTTTTAGCAAGAACATGAATTTTTAAAACATGTTTTTAGAAACATAAGTTTTTCTTATTAAATACCCCATTAAGTACTCACATGCATTTGGATGTGATGTTTAAAATGCATTTTTTTTTTTAACAATGTGAAGCATAAATAGATTGAGGGCAATTGTTTTTTATGAAACATTATGCTGAAGAATATTTTAAGAAATACAATGGTAAATTTGTAACCCTCCAAGTTTCAATGGTTGTGAACTATTCATGTCTTTTGTTTTTTATTTTTCTTCTTATACATTAAAATCATATGATTTAGAACTATTTATTGGACAAATTAATCTTGTACACTGTATCGTCTGACACACATCTCAGTCATATGATAGGCATCATCTTGACACTACAATTCGATATCGGACTTGCTATCCGGTGGACTTTCCGGTATGGTTGGGCTGATCTTGGGCCCTGATAACATATATAATATAAAATTATATTTATACTTTTTATTCATTTTTATTTACAAATACGGTATTTATATACTAAACATGAATATTTTATTTTCTTCATTAAAATTGGATCTAGTCAAGCTAGACTTGGGTTTGGATCTTGATGATCAGGCTTGGGGTCGGCCATGGCATAGGTTTGTAGGCTGGCTAGAGCCTGATCTAGGCCGATGTCAACACTACTTGACACTTTGTTAATGTGATACGAGGGTGGTTCAAAAAATAGAACGACCCGGTCTGCTGATTTGGCTAGACTCTAGAGCTAGCTCGTCCTTCCTGGAATTGTGAATTGTGAATGAAATCTTCATCCATGATGGCATTGAAACAACAGAAATTCTTAATCATTTCAGTTTGTAAATATATTGATGTTGAGTTGAGAAGATAGTTGGCTTATGTAAAGTTTTATGGTGCAACTTGCTACTTATTGGATCAAATGAGCAGTTGCACAAAAGGTTGGTCTTTGGTCTTAAGTCGTAATTGAAGACATCTTAACTTGTAGAAGGTAATCAAATCAATAACTAATCATGATTCTTGAATTCTCAAGGTTTTGAAACTTAAGTTAAACTATCTGGTGTTTGTATTATATGGCGATGTTTCTCATCTTTATCCCTTTATTATCATGTTCTCTTGATGATGACTAAAAGATACTTATTCTATTTCTTCTAAGGGAACTACCTTTCGTTCTTTTGTTCTCTGCATATCATAAGAGTGACATGCTAAGATAGCACATACTTAAGTGTTTTGAATATCCATGGAGCTTTCAAAATGTCATCTCCGGTTACGATGGATATGAAAAAATTTGAGTGGTTAGACTTGCTTCTACTCAGTGCTTTTGACATTTCTCCTTTATTTGATTCTTGACATGCATGAAAATTCTTACATTGTTGACTTGATAAGTTGATTGACCTTCCATTCGTTAAACTGATGGCTGCTATCTACAGTCTCTTTATCATCAATAAATTTAATAGACTAATCTTTTACAAAGTAGCTATCTCTTTCTTTTTCTTATTTTCTAAAAAATATTTCCATGATTTGGATAGTTGAGGTTTGTAGGAAATCAATAATATACTTGTTGTGTTTTTGTATAAAGAGGCATTTGGTTTTCAAACTATAGTTTTTATTTCTTAACTCTTCCATAATCATTGACCTATTCATCGTTCAGGATTATGATTATGGATCAACAAGACGCATGGTCACAAATGATGACTTGTGAATAGCAAGTCTGTGGCATTCAATGCATGCAATTTCTCAACAATTGTCTCAAATGGTGGGTTGTACAGGCGGGTTTAATGTCTTTTCATTAAACATATATGGTTTTTCACCATAGAAGGCCACCATGAGCTTTGGTTACATAATGCATAAAACAAGCTTAAATAGTTGAAGTTCTTATAATCTTGACAACGATAAACATGAGAAATTAAATCTTATTTTTGTGGAAAAATTTTCTTTTTCCTTTATCATTAATTTTGATTGATCTTGCTGAGATTCTTTTCTTGAATATCTCTAGAACGGGTTGCCTTTCAACCTTATCATTAATATCCTCCTTAAAACTGGACGATAGATTTAAAAGTCCTAGTTTGCAACAGAACTTTGTAAAAGGTGATCATGCTCGGCGAGCCCAAATTTGATTCATGAAGTTTTCTATGAAGGAAGATCGTGCTTTGGCAGCGATTCAGAAAACCCAAGTTTGATTTCTCAATATTTTCTTAACATGATCGAGTCTTCGCTTTGGTAAAGAAGACAACAATATATTTGGTAGTCTGTAGGCCACCTATGGACTTCATTCTTTTTTGTCAAGCATCCTGCTTTGGTACCAAGTTAAAAAATAAAGAAGAAGCAAAACAAATAAAACCAGCAATGAAAAAATTCTTTTCACTAAACGTGCATAGTTTTTCACCATGGAAGGCCACCATGAGCCTTGGTTACACAATGCATAGAACGAGCTTAAATAGTTGAAGTTCTTATAATCTTGACAAGGATAAACATGAGAAACTAAATCTTATTTTTGTTGAAAGATTTTTTTTTCCTTTATCATTAATTTTGATTGATCTTGCTGAGATTCTTGCCTTAAATTTCTCTAGAATGGTTGCCTTTCAACCTTATCGTTAATACTATAATGTTGGCAACAACAAACATGAAAAATTAAATCTGATTTTTGTGAAAAGATTTTTTTTTCCTTTATCATTAATTTTGATTGATCTTGTTGAGATTCTTTCCTTAAATCTCTCTAAAACGATTGTCTTTCAACTTTATCGTTAACAGAACGATGCAAGGGTAGCGGAAAAACAAGCATGACAACATGCATGAAAGAGGCTGAATAGGGAGTTGTTCTCGGCTTCACAGGATGAGTCTATGGACCAAGTCTACTCTTCTATTGCCGAGTTCATCCAGACTGCCTAAGCAAACCACCAGACATTGTTTCTCATTCTATCAACCATGTTGGTGTCCATTAACCGAATCATACTTATGATGTTATGTATCATAATGTAATAAATTGAGCACAATAATATGAGACACAAATAGGTAATTTCTTGATCAACCCATAAAAGTGTACAATGTTGAGCCTCATAGGATTTCCCATAAGATTTCCAAGATCCCACGTGCAGTTAAAGCCGCTGAGAGATATCAAGAAACCAATATTGTAAATCCAAAACTTAATTTAATGAAAATCTTTAATTTGAAAATCAATGAGTGGCCCCTCACAATTAGGAGTGAAAGGGATAGGACTCATGGCCACTATCTCACAGTCACAGATGCCACCACCTTGGTAGAGGGTTCCATGGGAACAATTTGGATGGTAGAGGGTTCCATGGGAACAATTTTCGTCTGGCTGTGAAGGCCAGAATTAGAAGTCACACTCAATTGCTGCCAGCTTCATCGTCCAAGGCCACGCGGCCAGGGCAGCCGCCGGCGGACACCGCCTCGGCATCAGCCTGACGAGCAGGCCAAGGCAGTAGATAACTGCTTATACATTATTTTTATGAAATAAAAAGAAAACCATCTCAATATTGCCTATTTAGGAAAGAATGCTTCACATTGAGGGCATCAGTGGATGATGCTCAGACCTCTACAAGATTATGCCAAGAAAGACGGAAGGTACTTAACTGATGACTTTGCTCATCTTGAACGTCTTAAATCCAGACTCTTGCAATTGGCATTGTCCATTTCAAATTGGCAGAGCATCGATGAGAAATATTATCCCAAGTTACTGATGGTTTTCTAGCTGCCTTCCCTTTCGTTCACAGCTAAATGCAGGAAACATCCCTTTTCATGGAAACAATTTTATTCGTGGCACGGTGGAGCCTTTTTGTCTGGACGTTTTTGACCTCTTGAGAATTGGACTTCATCGTTCTGGCATTGCATGTGCTTCCTGATTGATTCACTGCATTGATAATGACAAATATCAATTCAAGTACTTCAAACTGCCGCAAAGTTTTCTTTCCTGGCCAGATGGAATCTGGCTGATATGAAGTACATTGAAAATGAATTTGATTTTTATACATATATCATGTGGTGGAGAGTTTATTTTCCGCTTAATAACCAATATGCAGTTTGGGTTATCGATTGACATTGTCTAACTGATTGACTCATTGAAGTTCAGTGGTTTATCGGATGCTTTGATCAACAGAAAGTCTTACCTTGAGAAACTGGTTCTATCTTAATAATATTGTAACATAGTGTAAAAGTTTTCTTGAAAAGTATCTGCTATATATACTGGGCCTAAGATAACCTTCTGTGTTGATGAAGAAAAAGATAAGGGAAAAGATATTTCAGCTGATAACAAGGTACACAATACTGGGAATTTGAATGGCGATTGGAAGTTCAAGTCGTACTAAGTGCCTTCATGATGAATTCACATAATCAGGGATCAGGTGACATCGCAAAATAATATTTAGGTTCTCCTCTCTGTAGATTGTTTCAAAGCTCCTTTAATAATTCTCCCAGTGGTTTTCCCTCTTTGATAACCGGAGAAACACATCAAGGCCTGCCGGTTGTTGCTTCTGCATTTTTTTTTTTGTAGACACATACATACTGTGGTAATTAAGCTTGGGGGTAGCATAGTCGGAGGTTTCGCCATAGGTTATCCTTTTCAGTAAGGGACAGCATGTCGCCACAGTGTTGTTCCTTCATGTTCTTTATATGAGATCTGCTTAAGTTCTGATTATACGCCAGTTCTCTTAGAAATTTCTATCTGCTCTGATAAATGAAAGCACAGGTAAACCTGTAATCAAGATTCCACTTGCAAGCAGCCAAATTTCAGTTTGTTTGGAGCCTTAGTTGACTGTAAGGACAGCAACAAGAAAAGATAAATTGCTTGACTCTACCTACAATGCAAACACTCTACATCGTTGCAGGAATAAAAGCATATCCCCCGTTCATGTTTTAATGGGCGCTCTTTGCAGTTCAACCATTGTACTTAAAATCACAGTCAAGTGCACTCTGTTGTTTCAGTTGAGACTGCAATAGTGTTTTTTTTTTAATGCACAAAAACCAGCTTTCATGGTATATTTCACAATTTGATGAACATTTCTTGGATGGGATTGAGGTTCTTTGTCAAGTTTTTTAGTTAAAATTCTACTGGTTCATTTGCTGAATCAAATTGCCCGAGGAACCTAAATAATGAAGCCCCTATACTATCAAGACTCAAAAAGTTTCAATCTGCCAACCTTAGTCCAAATAGGTAAGAGATTCTTGAGAAGCAAAACAGGCTTCAGAAAGCCTACAAAATGTTGGATAACTAATGGGCTGGGACTCATGATCTAATTCCCCTGTTGGATGAACTGCTTGTTCATTGATGGATATGGACTTTCCATCTGGGAGGATAGTTTGCAGCTTTCTAGGCTTATGAATTGCAGTTACTGCTCATTATGTCCCACCAAATGACCAAAATATTTTGGCTTCAAACAAATTTGACACAAATGGCTTGAAATAGCAACCGTCAGTTTTGCAATAATGAAAAGGTCGATATTCTTCTTCTTCTGTTTCCTTTCTTTATGAGCAAAGCATAAAAGTGGTAAAAAACGCTTTATTGCTTAGTGGCTTGGTTGATGGCTTTCATCTGGGACTGGATGTTATTATACCTTCAGTTCCTAGGGAACAGTTTGATATGAAAACAGTAACTTTGGCACCAGAATCTGCACTTAGTTTTCTGCCTACCTTTTCATGTTGATTCTGGTAATAACTTGATGGCTAATTTGCCGTAATTCCTTGTCAATTGGTTTTGCCGGCACCATAACCACACCAAACCAGGAACATTCATCGACATCTGTTTGTGCACATATACTTAGTAAATAAGGATGAAATATTAAGAAAATGATAAAATGCAAAGAACCAGATGAACAAGAGGTCTATTCACTATGTTATGGGTTTCCATGAACATATTTAAGGCCTTCATGATGGAGGGCAGGGATCCAGATCTGAGATTTATCTCTCGGTGTAATCTGGTAAAGTTCCCCTAACTCCAATCTACTTAACTTTGTGCTCTATTCGTCTGTGATTTAACTTTATTTGTCATCAATCCTAATTGCAATGCTAGAAAAACAATCGATTTGCGTTTAACAAAACAAAATCTGAAATTTGCAGGCTGAATGGCAGTTGCTGCACAAAATCCTAGTCCTAGTCACAACTTAATTTGATTTATATGCGAAATTTCTAGGCACATTTTCTGGTCAATATTGAGAACGTAATTGTGTTGTTTACTAGTACATAATCTTCTGATCATTTTCAGTAATTCAACAAAAACCAGGATAATCTGAATATGATTAGAGCGAGATTAGGACCTCTCAATAATTCTGTTAGATAAGCTAATAAATCTACACTGACACATAGAGAGTAGAGACGCATGAAAAGGACTGAATAATAATCTAGTTCACGGTTCTCTATCAGGGGCCCTAGCTACTTTATGTGCAATGAAGTCTCACCAATGTGTTGAATATCCAAGTGCATGATATATTCACTAGCTGCCGCCTGCGATAGTGAATTGCTCCTTTCATCTCTTGTCAACCGCAATACTTTTCCAGAAAAAACCGATAACAAAAGACAAAAAAGAAAAGGAACCGCTAGTTACAAAAGATCCTGCTTTCGATCTAAAAAACTACGATGAAGCTGCCAATGCTTTAGGTTCATGACTGAATTTTCTACTTCAACTACAATAACAATGAAAAAGGATTTACTCAAGTGGTTGTGATGCTCCTCCTGCAAGGTAAAAAGTGCGCGCCTGGTTTTCTTTTAGATAAAATGCACACAATGAAGAAAAATAAGCCACAGTATTCATTCAATAACAGTTATTTCATTTCAGATAGCTGAATTTGTTCCATAGCGTTTTGGAAGTATCTAAACCACATGCTCAAAACTTACATGTTCCATACTTCTGCTTTGTTCTGATGGAGTTCTAGATCGGTGGTAGAATCAAATCCTAAAATTGTTCTGCAAAATATTTAGATATAAAGCATTTGATCTAAAATCTAAATTCAAGTTGGAAAAGTTTACATTTTGCTTGAGGCTGATCCGGTTGCATATGCCCACAAACCCGATTAGTCGAAACTTCTAATCAGAAGATGCATCTGATCACTTCCTCTTAGCAGCAGAGTGCAGTACTTGTTAGCCCTTCAGTTTGCCTTCCCAGCGCGAAGTTGGTAATATCTTCACCGACAGCAGCGACCAAAAAGACCTCTAGGAGACCCATACTGTAAGGGCAGAAAGGGGAAAATATTTGTTTGGATGCCCAAAATACCCTTTCTACCCAGCGACCAGAATGACCAAAAAGCCCTTGTCTTTGGAAAAGGAGACCCCTCCCCTGAGGCCAAAGAAGAGAAGAGGGATGCAGGAGCAGTAACACCCAAACTTTCTTTTTACTAAATTACCAAAATGCACCTCACACAAGACAGTGAAGGCCGAAGGGGCAATTAGGCAAACAAGCAGGTTGCCTTTCGTGCCTGCAAACCTGACTACGCCATTTGGAAGGTGCATTAGAAAATTAGTAAACTTCAAAGTTATAAAATGAAATAATAATATGAAGAAAGTAAAATGAGTGAAAGAAAACCTTTTGCTTCAATTACATCTTATGTAAGAAAAAATTATGTATATGTCCACAGAAGAAGTAAAAAAATAAAATAAGAATCAAGGGCCTAGATGAGGAAAAGAAATTGGTAGTTAGTGGTACGTAAAGTCATCCCCTTCCTGTGGTTCCTAAAATTTGGGGCAGCTTATGAATATGAGTGGTTCTACAATATACATTTCAATTTAAGCGTCACACATGTCACTACTTGCAGTTTAGAAGACTAGTACTTACTAAAATGAACACGTCATGAATGCGACACTCAAACTGATCGCTAATATCATGTCTCTCAAGACAAAGAGAAAGGAAAGGGGACTTTCAAAAAACATGGGAGGTTGACGTGATCATGGAAAAAAATTATGAGAAAATACAAAAACCCCAACAGTTTCCAATTAATTTACATAAACCATTTGTTTTTTATGTAATCCTTCCAATTTGATGGCAGAGTTCTGCTTAACCCCAGCTTGCTTGTGAAGGAAAAAACAAAAGGGTATTGTTTTATGTGACATGACATTTTATAAGAGACTTGAGAGAGAGGGAGAGTCATGGTGTATATCTCTATCAAAAGGTATCATGAGGCTACCCCTTAACTTGTCCAAGCGTGACCTTCCATTCGACCACGATATTCACCAAGCAGTGAAAATATTATGCAAAGACTATTTTATTTCGCACTCAACAAACTGCATCAAAGTCTCAAAGTCTTTTCTTGAACCAAACCTAATTTTGTTGACCAAAAGGGTTAACCATGTTATTCATGGGGCTATTAATTAATGAATCACCATTGATGGTTAGCATCTTTAGTTCTTCTTATAGCTTTGCGTGTTGCGGTTGGACAGGAGGCATACCCACTTTCTGGGTGAGAGGCCGAAGCTCTCCCTTATCCTTGGGGTTCAGTGTTGCATCGAGACTTGGGTGGACCTACTGCTATGTCACACGAGTGCGGGTACGATACGGGTGTGGATATGGGGATATGGGTACGGATACGGCAAGTTTTAGAATTTACTGATACGTGGATACGACAAATATAATATTCTTTAAACTTTATAAATTAAAAAAAAAAACAAATAAAACATTGTTTATCACACGTATCCGTGTAACTTAGCTTTTGTTTGCATCATGATTGAGTTCACTTTAGTTTTTGTTTTTTTGTTTATGTGTTCTTTCAATAAAAAATGCTTTTGTAGGGAGAGATGACAAAAAAAAAAGATAAAAAATGCTTTAGTTTTTTTTGGTTCGATTCGTATTTGACTTTGACCCGATCCAAACCGATCCAAACGTATCCGTGCCGTATCCGCATATCCGTGCCATATCCGCGTATCGGATACGGATACGTGGGCCAATCCCACGTATCCGTGTGACATAGACCTACTGTATATCATGATTGTCACTATTTGCATTTTAAGAAAGCAACACCTATGAAAATTAAACCGATGACATGTTATTTACATGGCTGCTTGCTTGACGAGCTGTGCTATGCCTTTTGGAACTTCTAGTTGCTGCCTGTTTGCTTGAAAAGATCGTTCGTAACCATTTTTCGAAACAAACCAACTTGGTATGCTTTAAGATAGTAGGTCTGAACTTAGTTAGTTATCCAAGCAAATGAAAAAAAGGGCGATCGCCTCTTGAATACATTGTATTTTATGAAAAGAATATGGTTATCTCATCTCCACATACACGAATCCATTAAGCACCCATGTGAGCTTGTCCACTCCGCTGTTTTGGGTGGTCCAATACTCTCTCCATATGATGTCTGCAACGGTGACTTGTTCTTGATTTAGAAAGCATGGGCGGAGCTAAAAGTTCTTGATTTAACAAGTATTTACTCCAGTGTTAGATCCGAATCACATAAATTGGCCGATTCAAACCATGGCAAATTGATTTGATTTTGTGGGTGATCAAGAGTACCATGAACTTATGCTATTTTTAATGATAATTTCAGAATGTGTTAATCTTTGTTACTTTTATATACTTTTGCTCTTTTCCTTCAATCAAAATTTTAAAGTTTTTAATCGATTCACAGTCAATTTTAGCTGAACCATTGAATAGGCCCCTTGACCAAATCAGCAACTTCACCAGTTTATAAACCTAGTTTTACAACATTACCTGCTGTCTTCAATGTTTAATGTTCTTCATAGACGGGTTGAGCTCGAGTTCAAATGTAGGCATGAAATGTTAGATGAGTTGAGTTCAAGTTGTAAGAACTAAACCCAACTCGATTAAATAAGAAATGTTGAATTATAATGAAAGAATAGTTAACAGAGTAGCAATTAAATGAGTTACACGAGTTAGAAGAGTTAAACATGTTAAAAGAAATGAGACATGCTGAGTTAAGTTTGAAATGGACATTGTATCATAGATTCGAGTTCGAAATTATTTGAAATGGACATTGTATCATAGATTCGAGTTCGAAATTATCTTGTTAAGTTTGACTCGAGTTAGAACTCAAGTTTGCTGAGTCGAGATGACCTAACTCGAACTCGGCTGGGGTCGCGTGCAAGCCCTAATTATAATTATGGCCGAGTAGAAAATGACGGATAAAGAAGGGAGGACCGCAAATGTAATAACAAAAAAACTGAGGCGATTTTATGTAAACATCTGAAAAATCGGCCGAAAAGGTCCCTTTTACGCCGAAATATCCAGTCTCTTTATCATCTGCCACGTGGAGCTGGACCCGAAGGATATTTTTGTGGTGGAGGATGACAAAAGGGGTTTTAATTACTCGACGCCACCGATCGCTGCTCTCCGGCCCCTTTCCCCGTTTCCGGCCTTCTTCTCCGTCTCTCCCCGTCTGAATTTGCTTTCCGCCATGGATCGGCGGCCTGCAGCGGCAGCGAGGGGCAAAGAGGGCAGCAGCGTGGAGATCGAGTGGACCAACGAGAAGCACGCCACCTACCTCCACTCCCTCGAGCTTTCCTTCGTCACGCGCGTCTTCCGAAGCTCCGCCGCCGACCAGTTCCAGTACTACCACCTCAACGGCTACGACTACCACCACCAACCGCTCGACCGCCACCTCCCGGACTCCTGCGACTCCACCCTTGACTCTACTACTCTCGATCTCAATCACGCCAAACAGCACCGTACGTCCTCCCCCTCCTCTTCCTTGCTGCCATTATAATTTCTGAAATATTATAATAAAGAAACACGACGGATTGTGGTATGCATCCCAAGATATCTGTGTGGGCATCCTTTTGGATACACTGTGAATCTGCAACCGCAGGTTGGTTTGTTGACACAGACGATAGGAACCAGCTTCCAGCACCTGGTGTTTTTGGCTGGGTGCCGGTGGCCGGCGGCCTTATCCTTTTCTTTTCCGGAAGGTCGTCTCTTAAAAAGATCTTCGTGCTAAAGAACTCCAAGGTTGAGCCTTGTTGCTAAGTTTACCACAAGACTCAAGAGGCTTGTGCATCTTTTATATATATATATATATATATATATATATATATCCCTTGACCACATTGCTAGTCAAAGTCTGAACTTGGGATGGCACAAGTTTCAGAGTTAAAAAGCAAGCTGTTGCTTGGGATGGAAGGAGGTTCTTAGAAAGTTAGAAAGTGCACATCTGGTTTTCAATATTTTTAAGCCTTTTTTTAGTAAACGTAACTGGATCGGTAGATTCTCTGCATCCAAAGACAAAAGGAATTAAAAAAAGGTAGGAATTTCTTTCTGCAAGTGGAGTTTTATATGATCTAGACATCAAAAGTCATGCATGGTCTTTTTGAGTCCTATAGTTTTTAGAGAAGAGGTGGCATCCAATCCATGCAGTCAAATCCATGGAAAAAGCAGAAAACAAGTAAATATTCAAATACTTTTTGTCAAGAAAAAAAAATTAAAAAAACTGTCCCTCTTAGCTAGGAATCCAAATCTTCCTTTCTTGATCTTGGGACATTATTGAGGTACTTTATCAGAGTTGGGTAGTTCACTATATATGGATGGAGGACTGGTTATGTGTGCTCCATGAACGTCCTTCAATGGCGTTCCACTTGGTGCTTAAATGGCCATATATTTCGGTGAATATATACTTCACCTTTTCACTTCACTTTCGCACCTGTTAATTTCCGGTGAATGACGTGATTGTAGCAACGGAAAAGATTCCTTCAGCCGTGCTGTTAGAGAATAAGAATAGCTTCATAAGTAGGCGCCCTTCTGTTTCTTGAACCTGGCGCTGAGTTGCCTCTTAGGGCTTTCTTCAACAATCCATTTCAACTCTTTTTATGGTACTCGAAAATCGGAGGGTACCAACTTGTTTTAATTAGTCCAACAATGAAAGTTCAGGAAGAGATAAAGGCTCCATAGAAACGGCAGAAGGGACGGAAACTAATGGCTCATGAAATTGTTACAGCAGGTATAGTTTTAACTTTTAACTTTGTTTTCAGTCTAAAGCTGATTTAGAGTCATTAGAGAAGATTATTGAGATGAATTTGCAGACAATAGTGTATGCAATTTTTACTTTGGAGGGCAGGTAGCGGAAATGACTAGTCAGGGTTGCACCAATATCATAACCAGCTCCAAGTCGTGTCCAGAAGCTGTCTTATTATTATTTTTAGTACTTTACTTTACATCTCGTGAGATGGACTCGATCATATTTGAGAAACGTCGAGCACAGGAAGTATAAGATGCCGCGACTGTCAATAATGGTCGCCATGTTCCTTCCATAAGCGGCCTATTCTCCAAGTCCTTTAACACTGATCATAAAAGGCTTCCCGGCGCCGTTCTACTGATCATATTTGAATATTTTGATCTCTGCCTCACGATATTGTTTTTGCGTGGTTTGGCGTAAATGGCCTACAGCAAGGAAAGAAAGGAAAATTTTCCCCCTTCCTTTCTGACCACTTGCATTCAAATACGGATACAAATATAAGGGCTTAAAGGATATGAAAACCACTGAAAAAAGAGCTAATCCTTACGTTTAAAAATATTTTACCAACGGTTTTTTTTTTTTTTACTTTCCCTTTAGATTCTTACCCCAATCTTTGTGTTTGATAGCCGTAGATCTCGTATCCAAGATTGATTTGAGATTCCTTTTATGTAGCACCCACAGCCCAACAAACACTGAATTTTATCACTATGTCAAAAAAAAAAAAGATTTAAGATCCTTAGTTTACGGCCAAAACTTCATATTTGAGGTTGGATGCAAGAGGAGGTAGGTCTGACTTGAAATCCACAGAACTAAAATTCTCAATTATCCCAGGTCATCTTGGGTATCAGATTAAAGCTACCAAATAGGTGAAACCGAAGCCAAACCTTTGTGATAACTTATCATCGGGTTTTTTTGTCGCACCCTGGCTTCCGGTGACGTAAAACATCTGGGAAATTAATTACCACCACCGACCCATATATAGTTCTTGGTCAAAACTCCAAAATCTAGTATAAGAAATCCCCCGATCGATATTCTCTGTCCCTCTTTGGCGCTGCATTACTCATCTAATCTGAAAATTTCCTGACCATCAGTCCTATTCTTACTGTCTTCAAATGTGGATAAAATGAATTTAAAGGTTTCCTCTTTAATTTCTCATGGTCGCCAAACAAAGGGAGGAGAGAGAGGAAAGGTGGTACTTCTAAATTTCTAATTGAAGTTCAACAATGCAGTAAACCACTGGTAGTGATTGCAGGTGATGCAGACTCGCATCATTCTAAGGACAAAAGGTCCACGAAGTGGAAGAAAAGGCGAACTTCTCTAGTCCAAAAAGCGTCACAAAAAGAGCAAGTGGGCATCTGCCAGATCACTCCATTTATACATTCTTTACGTAAATAGCAAGTAAAGAAACTTCACATTATTCTGTTTTCTGCATCTAAGGTCCCCCCTGAAAGCGTCACCGGTTCAAGCTCTGGCCATGGAAGCGCATCTTAGGACACAAAAATTTACTAAATCCTCTTCGGTTGAAGCCATATCGGAGCATCTTCTGATCATCTCTGTCAATTGATTCAACACGGCTGCCGGAGAAGTGCAGAAGAAGTTGGTGCACCAGCATTTCGGTCCGTGTAGCTTTGCTTTTCCTTTTCTCCATTTCCGAGTAGAATTCCCTAGCTCGAGTTTCTGGGTAATGTTTTTCCAACTAGTGGAATGTGCCGGGGTAAAAAATACTTGCTTCTTTGGTAGTTTTAGAAGCAATCTTATCATCTTAGTGATACATAGTAACTTTTCTGTCCTCTGGAATTGCATTCAATAGATATAAATCCGTTTCTAGTTAAGAGTCTATTCAGAAGCTAACTTTTTGGCCTGATATCTCAAAAAAGAACCGCTTCTTCTTCTGCTACCAAACTTTTCATACATGAAAAGTGAAAAGTAGCGAAAGTTAATTTCATGGTTAAGATCCGTATAGAACTTCGCTTTTCAGTTTTGGTTTGATAAAGTGTGTTCTCTCTCTTTCTGCTTACAGCCTTTGGATACTTTGTCACTTGTACTGTATCTAACCACGGTTAATTTTCCTGAAATCTCTAGCCAACAGTTTTAATCGAGAGTTAGGTGCCAAAATGTCTTTTCAAAGGGCACGGAACTTGAACAATATCCGGCAAAAGATCGATCTTTCGATGTAAATTTCAATGGGGTGCCGTAGGTGGTACGCATTCAACCTGTAAATGGCATCACAGAACAGTAAAAAATGGGAAAAGGAGTGCTCAGAAAGCAATCTCCAGCTAACAAGAGATTCATCTGCCTCTCTTGAGGGAGATGAAGAGTATTTCAATCCCCACCAAGTCATTTGACAAATGGTACTGCCAGTCATTTGCCTGATCTCAGTTCGCTTATCAAATAAAGGAAAACAAAATAATTAGGACAACATGATCTTGTCTTTCATCAAATTTAGTAAAATGGGTTTGTATTTTTCATTAAATGTTGAGTACGGAGGATGTAATAGAAAAGAAATAACGACACAAGAGTCATGAAATCGACGAGATTTTTTTTTTCAAAAAATTATTATTTGAAGCAGGAAAGTCTACTGCGTATCTTATCGCACAAAGAAAGAAAGAAAGAGTTGGAGCGAGCATATATAAAAAGTGAGAACACCCAGGATTCCACGAAGGTCATTAGTTAAAACTTTAATTTAGGCTACTCTTTTTAACTGTGGATCTCAACTGCCGATGCCTGAATTCCACCGTTCGTATGGACAGTAGATCTGATGCGGTATTTATTTGAGACCCGAGAGGAAACAAACGAAGCCTCATTTTTTTTACTATCTTTTGTGTAAAGAATTGAAGAAAAATGTATAAAACCGGCTCGTAAACAAATGCCTATCCATTAGTATTGTAGTAAACCTACAAATTATTATTGAGTTCATGAAATTTGCTTCACCAATAGTTGGCTTTGGATCTATTAGCAGCTTACATATCTTCACAATAGATTACATTGCATTTGAAAATTGCCACGATGATTGGTGGATCCCATTATCTATTATCTGTTCACAAGCACAAAAAACATGTGATATCACCTGTTTCATGATCCATACACCTCATTAGATGTTTTCGTGCACTAATTTCGAGAAAATTGGTCAGTTGTTGGGGCCAGGACACTTGTCATCTTTATTTACTGGTTTAACTTCAATGGACTCATAGTTGGTCATATCTTGAGGCAAGGAGAAGACAAAGAAGCAGTCAAAGAGCCTTTTTAACTCTCGTGATCAAACTTGGTTCATTTAAATGAACAAGCTTAGGGCTTGTGGGTTGACCAGCCTTGATAACTACTCAAGACTTGAAATTTTTTGTGAGTATGAGATTTAGCTCAACTGATTTTGGAGTGAGCGAGAACCAACCGTCCCACTAGGGTTCAAAGCTGATGTCTCACTTTGTTTCAACTTGCATATCAGTGTCCCTCCTCTTCCAACCCACCTTGTTTTCCTTCTTTGTCTTGCAGCATAGATAGAGAGTTGATGCCACAAGAATTTGAAATAAAGACTTTTGCCTACAAACCTTTATCTCGTCTATTGCACCAACCCCTTGGAGATTTTAGCTCAACACATTTATATAAACCAAGTGAAGCTTAAACAAGCCAAACCCAAGTCAAGTTGAGAACACATGATCTGCCCCTTACTCCTTAATTAGTCTACAATGCAGAGGTGGAATACAAAGAATTGGACATGCCTTTTGTATCCTAGGGAGGGAAGACTAGTGAGTAAGAAACTTACCAGATTTAAGATTTCAAAAGAATCAGGCAGGACATGGGTCAAGCTCAAGCCTGGCTCAGGTCGTCAACCTGTTACAAAGTCTACTTCGAGCGTCTTGGTGGGTCGGATCTATAATCTTGTGAGAGTATATCGACCGTAGATCACAGTTGTAAGCAAAAACAGTATATCTTTTCATGTGCCCAGCGGCTTGCTCTTGTTGACTGGGGATTGATGGAGGGTGAGGATGCAACGGTTACTTCCAAATGGGATCGAATGCATATTCAGATCTGCTGTAGACAGGCATATCTGGGTAACCGGAAAACCTAATGCCCGGATCATTTGTATTTTGTGTCGAAACATTTGAGATAATATCCATGAGTCTATTCGAGCCGTTATCCTTTCATGTAACTGGTCCTGAATTGGCTGAAGTCACACCCCCACACACAAGGGCACATCTCTTCCAAATCAAGAACCAATTTAATCAATCGTCGTAAAGAAGGCAGAATCTGATCAGTAATTGACTTCACATAATCTGATACGGAAATACTCTTGCTAACTTCAACAGAGATTTCCAACCCTTATAAACATATGAAGAATCACTTTGTTTTCATCCAACCTCTAATCCAACCAACCCGAGAGCCGAAGCTCCCATGCAACTCCTTGTTGCCCTAGGGTACAACATCCAACCCCGAATCCCACTAATCGATGTTCAATTATCTGCAATGGCAAGTGCATCTTGTCCAAATCCAAACTGTTGGTGCTAACTGCTCAAATCCCACCCACACACACAGGAAATCAGAAAAGTTGGCTCCTTTTTTAAACGAACTATTGCTAAGAGCTAATCTTCACCCTAAGGTACCCATGTCTCTTCAGAGACATCTGATGAAATTGGAATGATACACCATAAGGTACCCCATGAATCACTTGTCCTATATCTTGGTGCCAGCAAACATACTGAAGCCAAGCAAGTAGTTTACTGTACAAATTTATTGGTGAAACTGTGAAAGGTCTAACTAAATGCACTTTTCTAAAAGTCTAAATGTGTTGTGAAAACACTACCACTTTATCAAATTTTTGAAATCTCACATCAGTGATGCCCTCAACCAGCATATGCCTTGAAAAGCTTTTCTTGGTCATTATTTTTTCATGTGTTATTGTCAGCCATACATAGCTGCCACCACCTTGACGCAGGGTTACACTTCCATGTGAGAACAATTTTCATCTAGCTGTGAAGGCCAGAATCTGAAATAAAATTGCAATCGCTACCAAGAGTTGAAGTCGCCATCAGCGCTGGCTAAGTCGGGGCCCTTGGCTGCATCAAAAGCCACGGGGCATAGCAGCGGCCGGCCAACACCGCCTTGGCAGCAGCCTGACCACACGGCCAAGGCAATAGATAACTGCTTATATATTATTTTATGAAGCAGACAACCATCTCGATATTGCATTTTTAGGAATGAATGATTCACATTGAGGTGTAAGTGGACATGCTCACATGTGCTCAACAAATGCAGATTTGGATTCAGACAAGATTCTGCATAGCAAGTATTGTAAAACCCCCTGTGGGTCCGCCCAACATTTAATTACTTGCACTTCGTCAATGAATTCCAAATAACTTACTGACGCTATGGCTTTTATGCCTTCGTAAAATTAACACGATCAAAATTCTTTGGACACTCCTCATATCAGGATTCACCAATTATTTCTAGCAATAAAGCAACTTGACACTGGCTATATAGCTATTTCCAGAATGGCAAGTCCTTGAAACCAGTTGCATCATCCAAATGTTCCCTGAACTTTCCCAACATAAATCTTGCAGCACACGCCTGTATGATGCTCGTTTACCACGTAAAAAAAGGCTTCGCCTAATCAAATAGGTTGGTTCTCTTTGTAGACGGGCAAGGAGTTGGGCATACCTCTACAAGATTGTGCCAAAAATGGTGCAAGGTAGTGAACTGATGGCTTTCTTCATCTTGAACGTCTTAAAACCAGCCGTTAAGCAGGGTTCACTGCTAGGGTTCACTGTTCTACTGGGCAGAGCACCGATTGGCGTTATCCATTTCAAAGGACAGAGTATGAAGTTCAGCCCAGTATGGCAAATGGGTAGGATTTCCAATTTGGACTCTTGGTCTAGGGATCTGATATGTTGCAATGGGATTCATCTTCCCGTTCTGTCCTTCGCAAGAAGTAATCACCCCAAGGCTCATCCCATGACCGATAGCAAGCCAAGCACTTTGCTATAGCACCAAGCCATGACCTTCCAAAAATTTGTGTTCTAAATGGCAACGAGACTTGAACAATAAAACCTCCATCGTCTAATTTAGCCAGTCAGATCATATTGCTTTTTAATGCCAGGAGGTGTTACATTCAAGACAATTGACCACCCTCGACCTAGATCGTTTAATCTGATTTGCCTCAACAAGCAACAGATATCCAAATGCTTGAAGAGAACGCTCCTTCCACGCTTAAGCCGTCAAGAAATTCAAAGTGTACTTGTGAATTCAGCTTGACATATTTAATTAACCAACCTCAACGCGAGTGTACATGCACAAACACATACGTGAAATGTAATCATTCCCTGAACGTCCATAGACGATGAATTCACGAAAATGGTTATGCAAAGTTAACAATATAGATGTTGGGGAAAAAGAGAGCTGGTTAATTATACAATAACAAAAAAACTGGCATGTTAAGAACACAAGGTTAGGACAAACAACACACATGTTGAACACATCGGTCATCCAAATCATTGTGCAAACAAGAACCGAGATAAAAGAAGACAGCTCTCTTCCACGTAAACTAGGCCCCAATGTTTGATGATGGTGGAGGAGATGCTTTTGGTGGCTCACTGCCTTCAATGTCTATTGCGCTCATACCACCTGTCAAAGATTCTGAGCTGCCTTCTTTTTTATCTCTCGTATCATCCTCATCAACTTCTTCATTAAAAAGGGACCCCTTTTGCATCAATTCTTTTACTTTTCGAAACTCATCATAGTGTGCCCTCCTGTGCTCCTTGAAACTCAATCTGGCTCTTTCTGTGTCAGAATCTATACATTTAGAAATAAAAAAAAAAAGGATGTGAAAGAGTAAGATATCTAGATTAATTAACTAATACATATCATGTAACACATAAAAGTATTCAAGTATCTGCTGTCACCATGAAATATAGCTAACAAGCACTATGAAAGGAGTGAGGTAAGTGACAAATTTATTGGCCATTTGCTATCTATGTTGCCCAAATAGAACTGCAGTTGTGTACTTGTCCACATTGAACATGTATCTTCCAATTGTTTGGAGTCACTACAGCTCCGCACAAGGACAGCTACGTCTATCACATTTACAACTTATAAAATCAAACGACCTACAGAAATAAAGGGGAAGAAGGGTCACCAGACAGCAAGGAGGCAGTTACTGGGCACTCCAGGATGAAGACAAACTAAACAGCTATATATATAGTTTTGATAACCTACACTACTTTTCAGTGAATTTCTAACCATGCAGTTTTTTAAAAGGTCAGCTCCCAATGAGACTTCAGGTATCTTATAGTCAAGTTTCTTTTTACTGTGATTATCATTTCAAAAGTGTTCTACAACAACTCCAGTTTTCATCGAAGGAGCATGATTGCTAGAGAACAACAGACTGAAAAGGAACACAATTGTTTTATTGCAACATCTTTATCAAATGACAGAATTTTTTACCTCAATTTAAACAAGAAGAGGTCATGCATGGAATGATGAGATTCTGAATTCACATTGTCAGTCATGGTTGCTCGTGGAGTTGGTGGATGAATAGATGACGTTTGGAATTTGAATATCTGGTAATCTCAAAGAAGTGCACTAGCTCTATGTTCACTAAAGGCATGTTTATTGCATTCTAGAAGCTTCTGAGCATATTTGACAAAGCAAATATCCTTTCCAAAATAGAATACAGATGGAATTATAATCCACACTTTTTGCAAGGATGGAATTTTTCACTTGATTTCAACAGTTTCATGTCATCTGAACTGTTTGGCTGAAGCATTAGAATGAAAGAGAGATTCCATGCATATTGCAAAGTCGTAACATATGAAGGACCGCAGCTGGACAATGTCCACATCATTCAACAAAATTGAACAGAAGAGGGAAAACACCTTTTAGTTAAGAAGAGAAAAAGGTTTCTTCATGAGAATCTATCATTTTGCAATAGGAAAAGAAGTTCAATGATGAAACAAGTAAAGGAAAAGAACATAAAGGACGAGATTCAAGGTTATCAAATTGTTTGGTGAGCAACCATGGATCACTTGACCAGAAAACACTGCCACCCAGGAATGAGGGCAGCTTCGAAACATTAAACATTTTTTAAATAACTAAATTCACCAGGTCGAGTAATGGAATGTGGTTTCACATGCCATAAGTAAATAACCTGCATCATCTTGGTCCATGTCATCTGCCTCATCCTCTGAGGATGTCCAACCTCCATTCGTACTAGATTGTTGTGAACTTGAAGATGCAACATCGCCAAAAGCAGACCAGATGGCATCAACCTGTGAAGAGCCACCAATTCTCTCCTCACCATCTCGCACTGGTGATAGAGAGCCTGCAAAAAAGTCAAAACTCAAGCTGACATTCTCCAAGCGCTAGTTGCAAGGACTGCTACTATAATCTAATCAGGGCAGTCACAGACTCAAAATGATTTACACATACCATCTTCATCGACCATAGGATGGTACGGAGTCTTAGGCTCGTCGATTTTTTGTCTCACAGGCTTATTTGCCTCTATTTCAACTAGGTTAGCTTCGTCCCAGATTACACGACCCCTGATGTCCAGTGAGCATGAGCAACATGTTAAACACATTGAGAGAAAGAAAGCATCATTTAAGCAACAATATCAAGAGAAACAAAGTGTCGTTTAAGCAAGAACATAGGAGTCACTTAAGGGTAATACAACAAAGAACAAATTCTTGATTGTTTTACTTCTCTTTTAATGAAGTCGCTTCTTGTTTTAATGCACAATTTAATAATGGAAAAGCATCTTATCAGAGGTAGCAATAAGTGAAAGCATGTCGAACTAGAAAATTGCAGTTAGTAAGCATATAGAAAGTTGTTAGCCACTACTAACAAGGTAAACCCCTTTACAAGACAACCCTTGAGGAACACACGCACACGTCTACCCTAATCTCTGGTTAGGGTTCTCCTCCTAGAGGAAAACATTTACTATTCTTGCAATAATCCCCTTTCTGGCTTGTCGACCCCATTTATACCGGGTCAGTCCAATGGACCTGACCTATGATCCCATACTCGGTCTCTAACAATACTCCCCTCTTTCAAAAACACCTTGTTCTCAAGGTGTGAGAGTTTGATAAGGAACCACTGTCGAATGAGGGTAGTCCTTCCTGCCAGTGTTGTGCTGCATTTAGTGCTATCTATGCTATCAGTGTGCCACAAGCTGAAGATTGCAACTCCATTACCCAATTATTTGGTCTCAGCATAGGAAGGAAAGAACCTTCACTTGCACTTTCAAGGCTGTCAATGACATCAACAAGGACTCAGATTAAGAATTGCATTTGATATGCAGGGTTGCTTGTGATCTCCACTATTAACTATGCAGTAGGGGATGAGTAGCAATGAATCTAGGCTGCACCACTTGTAGTGAATCAAAACAACTCGCTCACTGTGAGCTAGCATTCCTATTGCAGAAAGCTCATTGGTAGAGTCAAGAAACTTGTTCGCTAAAGAATCCCATATGATTCTTGTCCCTGACTCTCTAACTATAGGACTGTCATTCATCATCAACACGTGAACATCTCTAGGAATAAATGTAACAGTTAATGCCTCTAGAACATCCGCCAGAGCTTCATTTGCACATCTTCTGCTCCAGCCTCTGTTACAGGAGGCAGTCAAGTGTAACTCCACAAAAATTCAACTGCTAAAGTAACCAGACCATCCTCTGAATGAACATACAACTTCAATATGGAAGTGATTGCCCTTAGAGATGCAGCTTGGAGCAGAAGTAGCTGAAGAAGTGGACAATCTCAATTGACTAGGCCCCCCAAGCCTTCCCAATACAGAACCAGCTAAATCACCACCTTATGGCATATTGCAGGACCACAACACAGCAGATGCTGATCTTGCAAAGGAAACAAAGTCCTCCAAAATATCTTGGAATGACTCCAAGAATTTTCCAATAAGGCACCAATCAAATGAAAATCCTTCCCCGTGAGTATACAGCCATTGAATATTTTCATCTCAGTACCCATTTTGGCAGTCTGACTAGTCAGCCTTTTCCGATCGATTTGTAATTCCTCGATCAAGCTGATGAGAACAAGGATAAACTTTGTAGAGTTCCATCGAGTACATTGATCTTCTTGGCCAATAGTCAAAATGTACCTTCTGACAAAAGAACAGATATGCTCGAAATGGTTATGTTTTGTCACAGCAAGGAAAAGCATCCTCGCGCACCTTTGAGCCTCTAACTTCCACATACTCAAGTTTTCATCATCAATTGTGACAAAAGTATGAGAAGAATTATTTGCAGTAAATTTTTCAGGGAAGTCACACAACCTCATCAAAAGAGGACTTTCATTGCAAGAAGATGCCATACTTTCTTCATAGAGACAACGGCAAATATTTTCCCGCAAGGAACCATTTATATATATAAATTTACGTGGGAAAGATGAAAGAAATTGTAAAAGAAGGTCAAGGGGCATTTCACTGATAGGGACCAAGGATAAAGCCGAAGCGAGGACCTGATCACAGACTTGAAGACAATAACTTGGATAGAAGTGATGTCTGCACTGCTCAAAAGCAAGTTGTAGAATACCCAACAACTTTCTCCCTGCAGCACTATATTGACCAGATTTTCATCTTCATCATCAACAGAATGTCTTCCACCTATGTCAGTCCTAAATTTATTTGTATCAGATCCACAAACAAAGGAAGCAACGCATATTGCAAGAGCCATCAGTCCAGCATGACCAAAAAGCTCCTTGGTTTCCAAGGCAAACAAACCACATAAGAAGTCTCTCTTTTGCCAGCAAGAAAAGTAACTTGATATAGTAGAGAAGAAATTAGATGCTCCCTTAATTGTTTTTGAGGAATACAGTCCTTTTATGCCTGGTTAACCCTGTGAATGCTGCCACGCTGTAGGAGTGTGATTATGAAATGAAGGAACTCTCCAGAAGGAACACCCCTGCTCGAAAGTAGGAGCAGCATTGTTGTGTTTTCCTGAATGGTTCCTATGCCCTTCACGAATAACTCACATAGTTGCAATAACGATAAGTCGGTAACATTAAAGCTGAGACTAACGTCACATGGCTTCAAGAACTGGGACATTTAGATCATGAGTTCCATATTTATAAGGCAAAAGCTCCTCTGATTTTGGGTTGTTTCCATAGCCTTGAGTGGTGCAAGAACTTCTACCTTTCGCCACGCAACCCCCTACTTACTAGACTGAGCTGCAATGCCAACAAATTAACTTGTGTTCTTAAGTGCAGGAAAACCACAGTTTTCCATACTTAATAGCAGCATTGATCACAAACTCTAAAAGGTCCTTTTGGTGCTCGTAGTGGACTGGCTTGCTGTAGGTCGTCCGGACCTGCAGCAACACAATTCTATCCACCTCTCCTTGTAGTCGGCCCCTAATTTCTCCCCCAATAATACAGTATCCATCAGTAGCTCTGCACCCTGATCATGAAAGGTCCTTCTAATACTTATCAAGACTTTCTCTGACTCTCCTAGACTCCCTTATGGTTAGAGAGTGCCCGATATTAAGCTTGCCCTTCACTGATAAAAATCACCAACCATAATATCAGATAGAAGTACCTGACATCTTTGTTCACTCGAGCTTTCCTGCATTCGTTGGCTCCCTTCCTTCCGCTCACAAAGGATTCGGTTGGGTGGTGGTGCCCCTGCACATGAAGATGGCGTGAATGGAGGTGGCGTGGGTGGAGCACCCAAATCCCTTCCCTCACAAGCTAGCGAGGCCCAAATGGATGGTGTAGTGTCTTGTTCTCCCTTTCCACTGCAATTTTCCCATTTGTCGTGGCATCTCTGATTCACATCCATGGGAATTTGCCTGGCTGCATCACGTACTTCCTCCCTCTTCCTTGGAGCAAGGATTTTACATGAACAGGAACTTCACGAGACTCAACCAAACCTGGGTTTTCCAGTGCTATTGACATCATGATGTTGTAGTCCTTGGTTGATAGAATGAACACGCCAATGTTGTTGATCCTGCCATTGATGAACCGCGGAAGAACATGAATGGAGTTGCTCTCCATTGGTGATTCCGAGAGTCTTCTTGAACACAGACGTTCTATCCTCAATAAACTGTATTGTGGTTAGTGGTGGCGGAAGGCTTGAAGGAGGTTGCATCTCTGACCCATCATCCTTGTGTGTTACCTAACCTTGTTGCTGCCGAGTTGTGAAGATGTCTTCAGGAGATGTCCGATTGCTCCTACGGTCCTACCGTAGAGCCTTTCTTCAAGCAATACGCTCATCTCCCGTTGTTCTATTAACATCATCTGCAACTTCTCATTCATGTGGTCTATTATCCTATTCATCCTTGTGAAGGTACTCTCCACCTGTTCCAATCGATCAGCCATGATCTATTGACCTGAAGGTCTTCAAATGTTGGCTCTAATACCAATTGTTAGCCACCATTAACAATGTACACCCCCTTACAAGACAACCCTTGAGGAACACACACACAAGTCTACCCTAATCCCTGATTAGGGCTCTCCCCCCAGAGGAAACGTCCACTATTCTTGAGATAATCCCCTTTCTGGTTTGTCGTCCCCATTTATAGATGTTATTGGGTCAGTCCAATGGACCTAACCAACGATCCCATCTCGGGTCACTAACAATAGTACACAAAACAAGTTACATTGCAAAGTTGTTTGCGTGTAACATTTTTATTACCTTTGAATCTGTAGGCAATAGGGTATAAATAATATGGAAAAGATGTTCCAGAAGCATAACAAATTCCTACACTAGAAGACGAGAAAAAGGAAAACAGTAACCTTAGCCTATGCATTTAAATTGTAGGTGACCATGCTTTACCGATTCTATGATGTGACATATGGCACACGAGACAAGTAACAATTAAAAAGCTGCAAGAACCAAATAGGTCTTAGAGTTCATCGAAAGAATGACAACTTAGTACCAACAAGAAGTCGGTCTTAAAAGTGCAAGCAGGAACAACGAGTGCCTGTTGCCAAAGCCCTTTATCTCTTGAGAATCAGAAGATGAGAAGTTGGATACTCGTTTCCAAATAAAACACCTGCAAAATTTTTGATAACTACACATTGTTGGAAAGAGAAACTAAACCTGACTCCGCATAGCCAAAAGCAAGAGAAGCTCAAATATGAACATTCCACCTGTTATTCTCCAACTGGATAAGAACATTCAGTTCTATAAATGAACAACACTACGGTCCTCCTAGATGGCTTACAATTAGTTTTGAATCACCTGCAAACCTTCCTTTGTTTGTCTAGTTTCTCATGCACTGCAAAATTTCCCCAAGAAAATTAGCCATGGATGTTTCCCCAACTTGTACGACATATTTGGACTCAACCTAATATCTAACATAGGAGATAAGTGTACACTGCATTGTGGTAGGCTTCTCTATTGTTGCAATTATACACTGGAATCTGGATTATAGTAGGTAATTTATTGCACTCTGCAATGCCCTCCTGCTTATCTCATCTAGGACTAACACGACTATGGAAGAGCGTCAACATGGTGAATTTCAAAAGAAGCTTATTGCCCTGCATTCCAGCTCGCTATATGTAAAGATCCTCCTTTTTTAAGCCGACATATTCAAAAGATTCCTTTATTATTGCTTACTGTCCCCAAACTGAATCTTTTGACAGCATTAGATGAACCGCCTTAAACCAGCTTCAGTTCCCAATTCCTTCTCCAAATCGAATATTTCAACATCACAGTCCTTGAGGATACGTTCCTTGATGGAAACACCATCTTAATCTTGTTTTTCACCTCACCTGTCTTACATCCCACTTTGCATTTCCCCCAGAATAATAACTTGAAGCTAGACCATTCTCAGGAATTCCCACGATAAAGTCAACACCATCGCTGGACATAGCCGCATCAAAGCTACGACAATCAGCAACATATCATCAAAACCACCCAAATCACCAAACTTAACCAAATGAGAAGGAATGTAGAAAATGAAGTCCAAACCGATGAAGAGGAAGCGCCTAACATGCTTCCGTTCTTCACGTCTTGTTCACCAAACACATCAAAGATTAAACATTTCACAAAATTGCCAATTATCTTCTACATAAGACCATATGACAACCCGCCATAAATAACCTCCTCGTTTTCTAAGTAGGGCCACCATTGACAACACAAACCCAATAAATCGTTTTGGTTCAGAGGCAAAACACCCCTAAGCAGATATTTTGCTTTTTTCATTCCCGCATTCATGTAAGTAATTGATCCCAATAAATCTATCCAGCAGACTGAAACCAAATCAATCAAATTCAAACACCAATATAAAAGTAAGAGAGAAAGAGAGAGAGAAAGCACCTGACCCTCGAACCGTTGCTTTTCTTCATCTCAAATCTTCACAATTGCCTTTCTCTTCCTTCTCTATAATTAGCGGGGAACAATAAATTGTGAACAAACCAAATTTCGAATTGCAAAGGCTGTGGAATTGGGTGGCGATGTCGCAGAGAGAGGAGAGCGAGAGAGAGAAGGAGAGAGCGAGCGGCTGTTCCTGCCCCTTTCGCCAAAATAACTCTTTGATGGCGACATGTGCGCGACTGTTGATACACAAAAGGAAAAGACACCACTTCAGAGAGAAACTCCAAGTGCATCTGCATCTCAAGCCTACAATAACTCGCCGCCATGATTGCAATGTTAGGGAAATTACTTTTTCAAAGTAACCCCGTAATATGCACAAAATTTTTTTTTTTTTTTTTGCAATCTAATTGTAAGAGTAATTTGGTTGTAAAATTACATTAAGTTAGTAATTTTTCCAACATTAATAAAAATATCAATTTTTTTTTCCAAAAATAACTTCAACTCAACCATATTTTATATTAAATTAGTATTATGAATGCATTAGGAGGTTCCAATTTTGTTTGAAATGTCTCTCGACACAAATTTAAGAAGTTTGGTTTTTGGTCATTTTCATTTAACATATATATATCTTCAATTGCGCGTTGCATTCATAATTGGATGGAGCTCAAAATAGCCCAAGAATTTCGACTCCTATGTGTGTAGTGAGTGAATGGTCCAACTCACTTGTTTGATATATCGTGACAGACAGTCGAGAAAAAAATAAAAAGAAAAAAGTGTGAACTAATATTATATGAAGATGTCTATCACTTTTTTTCTCTTTGTTTTTCTCACAATCATCCACCATGTTGAATCAGACCTTCATAATGAAATTGAGTAACGTTGGATACCCAGTATTGCCGTTCAATTTTCTTATATATACATATGACATGAATTTCTATGGCTACCAAACTATCATGTTAAAATGGGATACATACACCAATGTTTAACAACCTCTTTGTTTGTAATTTTACCTTCATTTTTGGACTTGTGTAAATCATTGGTGCCTATAGAGCAAGAACTATTCTTTCAACAGCTCAGATTCGACCCCACTGATCAACTCCTTAACTAGACATGAGTCTAAAGAGAATGAAATTCTTTAACAATCACCTTGAATCTTTTTTTACATTGTAGTTTTTATGGGTCATGAACCGAACCCTTGTATTAATGGACCTATATAAGACTACATTTATGATCATTTACTTTGCCAAATAATATTTCTAAAGAAATCTACAACATGGTCATTTAATATTAATGGCCAATGTCATCACTTATAAGCATTTATTTTCCGTTGGGTGTAGGGATGTAAATGGATCAAACATACGGATTTGCTTTCATAGTGCTTTAGTGGAGCGCCAAGAGTTACACAATTGCTGGGCTGGATGAGCTGGTGCCAGTGAAAGCCCGTGTATTGGTTCAATTCTTGCATGTGCTACGCCTTTGTGTCAATTAGGTGATAGCCGATAGGCGCTGTATTGGTTGATGTATATTGTGCTCATATTAGTACCGACGTGGTCCTGGACCCTAAAAAGAAAAAAAAAAAATGTTTAATTGACATCCAATGAAGCTACAACTAATTAACTTAATAATTATATATAAATTTTGGATGTTATGATAGTCACAACTAAATTTGATAATTTAGAAAAATAGAGACCCAAATCCGAGTTAGAATTTGATTACCATTACATAAAATCCTTCACAAATGCAAGATCCAATATGAATTTGAACATCTGTAAATCCTTGCATGCATTGGGAAGGAAAATGAGACCAATTGAAAGGGAAAACGTAAGATTTGACAACATGGTCCACAGATTTGTGCAATTAAATTCATGAAGCCTTCATCGTGACTTCTCCTTAGTTACTCTAACCCCTTAAGTTTAGAAGTAGTAATAATGCTGTTAAAATAATCGGCTTTTGCATCAAATTGGCCAACAAAAATTTAATGAATCCACTGACTGCAATCAAAATCGTTTTTTGCCAATCAGATTAAAACTCATACATACATAAAGAGGAAAACAAAAAATGCTTCACCAATGCAAACACGACCAAGCACAACCTCGCAAATTGGATTTAAAAAATTCTGCTGGTCGTGGATGTTGAAAGCTACGCTTCAAGATCTGGATCTGAGAACTTCTTTATAGCTGGAAACATGACATCATTTAGTTTTTTTCCTTTTCCCTCATTAATATAAAAAAATAAAAAATAAAATTTCCCGGTTTGATATTAACTAATATTTTCAGAAAACAATAAATTACAATAAACTTAATATATAAAAAGAGTGAGTCAACTGCTACCACATATATCACGACAACCATTTTTGCCTATTTATTTTTTCAATGACCTCTCCCTGGTGAATATTTAACGAGAGAGATGGATTCAAAAAGTTAAGATTGATAAGAGTGGTAGAATCAAGTTTATATACAACTCTAGTAAGCTTTGGTTTTACAGATCCCTGTCTTCACTCGCTTCAACTTGAATGTCTTTAAGCCGATGAATAAAAACATCGGTTATTCGACTGATGCCTTTCAGATTTTCGCTGCGGGCACGGTGTAGAAGGTAAGTCGCGCAGTGTAACAAAGCTTTTCTGAGCCTTTGGTCCTCAGCTCCACGCAGCAGAAAACGATGCTTCTTCCCCGCTTCGTAACGCATGCTTCAGCCTTCACTTCATCCTGTAAGTGATTAAGTTCCACAACGTTCAATCCAATCCAAATAAGTAAATGGACGGCCTTAATTTTTTGGATCCACCGTCTTCTATTAGATTCTACTTAGTTGGGTTTTCTCTATTTTATTTGTACTCTCACTCATATCAGACTTCGATTTCTGAAACCAAATCCAAACCCAATAGGGTTCATCTGAAATTTAGATGTAAATGGGGTTGGGACCTCATTGACCATCATATTTACATATGAATTTGGAGAGTAAATGCCTCTGACACTTTTGTGGTGTTTGATTACTTTGGATTTAAAATCTATGGATCGGATGTGAAACTAATGGCATGCTTTTCCTGACACTGACGTACAAAAGATCCATGGTAAAATCTATGTTTCATCAAAGTAAGGATCTACACTTAAAATCCTTATAATTGACAAAAGGTCGAATTTAAGATCAAAGAAAGGAAGGTCGAATCTTAAATCTATGGTTTGTTAAGAATCTCAAATCCGAAGCTATGAATTGCCCTTTAAGGTTCACCATGAATGTCACTGTAACAATTGTGTAGTAAGCCGCCAGCCATGAAAGATTGAAATGAAAGAGGAAGAAAGGTTTGTTGCCTTACATGGAGTCTGGCTGCATAAAGATAAGAGATGGAAGTTTCTCCAAGGAAGAATTCTTCCTGCTTTCCTGCAACAGTTTCCACGCAGGCGGCCGCCAACATGCCGGTGACCGTGGCGACAGCCCCACCGTGCAGTGTCCGGTAACGATTCTGCCCATCAATTTGATCGCGTCATTCAAGTTGCGATCATACCTCGCACAGGTACAAACACGCATAGAATTAGCTTGATCAATGGCTGCGGTCCACTTCTTCTAGTGACCGCTGCCTTGTCACAAGTCACACTAAAGGGGCATTTGATAACTCCCAAGAAGATTTCAAGGTGCACCAAACCGGAGAAATTTCAGTTTTTGCGCATCTTGAAATCAAGCAAGGGCGAACCTTTTTTGGAGGAAAAAATTGTCACTCGTCAATCGTCATACAAAAGTAAAAGAATTTCCAGATCTCCAACGCCACCGAAAGAAAAGCGGCCTCGTAAAATTTGTAAGGAGTTGAAGATATGACAGAATCTCTGTTCGACAATGTATGACACAAAAAAGTCCACCAAAATTATATTAATAAAATTTCGGAACTTATAAAAATTTAGTAATCGGTAGTCTAGATTTTTTCTAGACTATAAAGGCATCTAATATGTCAAAAATACATAATTTTTATGTTAGCAAAAATAAGGAACAGAGTTCCCTTCCCCTTGCCAATGAGAAGGACGGAGTTTGCAGCTTCTGAAAATTCTTTGAAACACTCGATTCGATAATTCAAATTTAAAAAGGAATCCAGAAACTGTGATCTAAAGATCATCATGATTCATATGAATGCATCTTAGTGTCGCCTGCCAGATCTTCCAAGATAACAGCAGCAACCAACAAACGAAAATTCAGGAAAAAGAAAATAAAGAAAGAAAGAAAGAGAGATCATAGGAGGACACACCACAATCGTCGGCTCCACGGGGAAACTGCAAGAGACTCTGCCGGATTCGACGCGCTCAACTTTCAGGATGCCCTTGATTAGGTCGGGAAGCGATTGCCTGTGCTGGCAACCCTCCGGCAAGCCTTCGCTGGCCGCCAGACGCTTGAGGAAGTTTCTGGGCTCCGACTGCCATGGCGCGTCCTTTCCTTCTCCTTCTCCTTCTCCCCTTCCTTTCGTGGCCCCCATTTTCTTCTCCATCGTCGGCTTGTCTCTCTAATCTCTCAGATGTTTATCCCCAGTGGAAATAATTCCTTGATACTTTTGCCTAGGTCCTTTCAAATCACATTGTGATACTATTCTAAAATCTCTGCCGTCCATTTTCATGATAGACCATCTCAATTTTCAACCATTTGTATTATCCAACTATCTGTCAGTCTGGATTTTCTAATTGAACTGTCTAATCAGATTTGTTGTTCCATCAGATAGGGAGCAAATCTAGAGAGAGAGAGAGAGGTAGATCTGGGTTTGGATCTGATTTTGAATATCATATAAAAAAGAGTACGAAATTTCACACTAAAATTGAACATCCCATGAATCGTTATTGCATTTTAATGTGAAGGTGTCCATCCTAATTGGATATCCGTCAGATTTGGTAAGAGAATCCTACACCACATTCATATGTAATCACCAAGTGAATCCCAATATTAGAAATACTGAAAGGTATCCGAACAATTGATGTCACCCGACATCCAAACTGCAAATCAAATCCGAATTTTATATCGGACCTACTTATCAGATTTGATTTGAAAGTGAACCGAACTATCATGGCTCCAAACTTAAGTGGGGAACATCAGCTTGAAGAGTTTTACTCTTTTTCTTTTGTTTCCGGCTCGCTCTCTTTCTTTCTTCTTTAATGGTGGAAAGGAGGGCTGTAGATAACATAAATACCACCACAATGTTCATGCCATCAGTACATCCACAAATTTTTGTCCTGCTATCAGACACCCTTTTATGCTAACTTTTGAATTTACTAGGGAAGACAATGACAGATACACGAAACTTAGTCCGGTTCAAAGCATCGAAGAGCAAACTTCGTTTTCATGAAGCTAAGCTAATTACACATAGCCAAGTTTCACGTCTGATACTAAAGACCTGGTGTTTCATTTTTCCAGGATTTCAAGATAACTAGTTTAGAGTCCTTTTTCCGATTTTTCTTTAACCAAACACCAAAAATTGCAAATCTTGATACCGTCTTTCAGAAATATACTTCACCTGCATATTTTGGCTTAAGCAAGCGGGCCCATGGAAAAAATAAGGTTATTCTATCAAAGCTATTCCAAGAGATTGTGACTAGATCTTTTTTTCTCATATGTTCTGTCAAAGCACATGGTTAAAGTCAGGGATTTATGAGCAATCACCATCATGAGCACCACCATGCACTTTTAGGTGGGTCCTCGAGAAATGGACACCGAGGCACTCACGTTTTTACAATATGAACTGGCAGGCAACTATAGAAAGGAAAAAGCAAAATTGAAATTAATGTGGTCAACAAATTATGCTTCATCAGTCTTGCTGACAGTTTCAAGAAAACAGAAGAGCTCTTGAATTTAATGGAACAATGGATTTGTTGGTGTCCTATATTTTATTTTGAAAGGAAGTAAGCTCGACTCATAGACAAATCATATGATTTAACATCCATGATCTCTCAATGAAAGCCAAAGCACTTGTGACCAAAAAATGTCGCTCAAATGTAATGCATCTTCTGTAATTATGTCAGATGCAAATATACAGTGTAGATCCCAGCAGCATATTGAGAAAAGATGCATCTCCAACACTGAATTCTCAAAACAGTTTGAAGGTCATCCAGACAGTTGCTTATGTAACAAGATAAGATCACAACTTCATTTACCACTTCGGTGGCAGAATTTTGTAGAATATTGACTTCATTTATATGGCAGTTCTCATAAATAATTCTACAGAGTCGGAAAAATGGATCAAGTTGTATGCACTTCTATTCCTTCTGACAAAAAATGGATCAATTTGTCTGCAATATAATAAATAAAGGACTCACTATGGGGATATCAATCACATTTGACCTAATAATGCAATGATACTTCCACTTTACAACTCCATCTTTAGAAATAAATTAGGAAGAATACCAAAAGCTGTAACAGAAACTGTAATAGATTCTCAGAAGCGTGAGGTGCTTAAGGATGTGTATGATAGCCAAATGGGTTGTTCCTGGCCCAATTCCACTGGTCTCTGCACATTTCAGCTAGCCCATACTTGGCTCTGCAGATGGCACCATGGATATAAGCATGTAAGCTCCAAAGAGAAAAGAAACACAATAAACAAAAATTGCAGTCGGATGAGTGTGTGTTGGTCCATGGTTTGCATATCAATTGAAGGCATGAACAAAGGCCATGCTTATTACAGATTAGGCAGGATAAAAGAGGAAAAAAAGGAAAAACTTACTTCCAGCCAAGTTCCCTGAAGGCCTTATCTGTAGAGGCATACACAGCTGTAGCATCGCCTGGTCGTCTGGGGCACAACTTGACAGGTATTTTCTGATCGTGTGGAAGAACATGTCACCCATAAAAGCATGTATAACTAAGTTCAACAGAGACTGAGAGTAAAGTTGTACCTTGCCAGAAGCCTTCTCAAATGCGGCAACCATTTCAAGCACAGATGTTCCACACCCAGTCCCCAAATTGTAGGCTGTACAACCTGGACAATGAAAAAGAAAAACACAATAACTCAGACGCATATATGGCATTTATGAATATGCAGCCCCTCAAAATGATTCATCAAAATGTCTCCATTTTGTAACTGAACATTTTAACCATAATTGGCAGAAAGGCTTAGAGCAAGTATTAAGGTCAACTTTTAAGAAGAAAGTAGTCAGAATTGGTTGGCAGTCTCAATTTACAAATATTGGCTAAATTCCCAGCCATATGAATCTCAACTCATGTAACTTATGTTGGCCATAAGTTTATTATATCTCAACCCTCTTGCTTCCTTTATCAGTGTTTCTTAGAACCCACTTGTTGCTCTTGACACTGGCTTGTATTCATAGATCATATAACAATATGACATTACTGCTTCTTAATTCAATTTCTATGCTCTTTCTCCACTTCCAATTCCTGCATCTATAGAAAAAACAAGTTGAGCATAAAGTTATAAGTTTTCAATTGGTTGCTCAATCAACATGGTTAAGTTGTTTAAATGTCTGTAAGCATCTGCTTTCAGGTTATGTGATTCAAGATACTTGAAGAATTGCTTGTAAAAGCAGAAGCATAGTTACTGCATAATTACATGTAACAAAGAAAAGAAGCACTGGTGCTTAATGTGCATTTGCTGTTGGGGAAGGAACTGAGGATTTATTTATTTTATTAATTTATTTGTTTGTCTATTTATTTCACAGGGAAAAGGATGGGGAAAGGGAGAGAGAAAGACAGAGACAGAGACCATTAAATTCTGGGGTGAGCAACCTCTGAAGTGCACATAGATGACCATGAGCCAAGTCCATCACATGGATATAATCTCTAATCTGCCATTCATGATCACAGAAATTTATTAGAAGATATCTACTGTCACGAGAAATAAAAAGAGATGCAGGAAATAAACAAGGAAAGAAAAACTGAAGTTTACTGTACATAGGCATTCAGAATAAAACAAAAGTTGCCCACATGTGGAACGTTTAGAAGATACCCATATACATGAAAAAACTGTTGCATTGAGACAAAAAAAAGAAAGGCTTGAAAGTATACCGCACTTCCATCTTTTGTAGGATAATCAACACCATATACATTCAGCTCAGGCAATCTCCCAACTGCCACTTGCTGGATATAAGGCATAAGATTGTTAGGTATGCCCTTGGGATCTTCACCAATGCGACCGCTTTCATGTGCTCCAACTGGGTTGAAATACCGTAGGAAGATCATTTTCCATTCTGGATCAGCCTTCTGAATGTCTCGGGCAATATCTTCAACGAAAAGCTGAGTTGCAAATCAGAAAACATTGGATTCTGTAAGCATGACCAACGTCAGACTAAGAAAGCAATCATCAATACTTTCTTGACAACACAACAGCTGGATCAAACACATGCATACATACACACACACACATGTATGTACCTTAGTACGTCCATACGGATTCAGTGCTGTCAAATGAAAATCTTCAACACAAGGAATTTTTTCTGGTTGGCCATAAACTGTAGAAGAAGAAGAGAATACCATCTAGACAAAACAAAATAAAAATATTAGTATTCACATAGATTAAACAGGGTAAACATATGTGAAATAGATAAAGCACTAACATAAAAGACGTTGGAGAAAAATGATTGCCAAGATATTCGTCCTATGTATTTAGACAGACACTTCTATCAATCTCTCTGCTTCATCAAATAGAATGATAATGGATGCATGACACATTAGGACCGGTTAATATCCTAACTTGGATCTATCACAGATGATTACCCTTTATGAAAAGAAAAAGAACATACTATCTCCTTGAAAAAAGGAAAGCATTTGGATTTGGGGAACAATAAAACATGAACAAAGCAGAAACTCGAGGCAAATATCGAGGCACGCTCTTCACTCCATGAGTATCTTGAAGTCCAAGCCCTGGTGGTCGATATGAAGCCCATTGATATAACCTTTTAGGCATTTCATAAGTAATAAAGAAGAGAACAACTGTGGCAGTAAATATAAAACATAAAGGATCTAAAATAGTTGTGTGCTTCCACCACATGTGATGAATTGTCACACAGGCACATGGACACATTCTTGTTAAGATTTAGAAATGAATGGAGTGTCATAATTCTTTCTAAAAAAATGTATGCTTGTGCAACCGAAATGGTCAATTTATCACGACATAAGCAATTTGGCAAGATCAGAGAACGAAAAGAATACAAGTACTACCAGAGAATCGCATGAGTGTGTGTCGGTGTTGCACATGCACATGTGCAGCCTAATCTATAAATGCCTCAAACAGGAAAAAAAAAACGAAATTTTGAATGCTTTGCAAAGAAGAGAAAAGCTAAATTTTTGACATTCACATATTATGAAGTAGTTCCCCTTTGAAGTACATATTCGCACTACATGGGATCAATCAACCAAAGGCTTGACACTCGCTCCCTCAAATATGCCCAGTAGGATCCTTCTGTATAGTAGTATAGAATTTTTAGCAATGGAATAGGACTAGCTGACATGGACGTTTCTGCATCAGAAACTAAAAATGCCTAGCCCAACCAACCAAGGTTTCAAGAATGCAGACATGGAGAAAACCCTGAGAATAAATCGTGAAGACAATCTGGTGATGTTGATTACATGAGCACATTCACAAATATATAAAAGATTGACATTTCTGTTATGTTATGCCCTTGGAATCTACCGAAAATAACATAAAATCTTTCTCTATAACCACAAATAAGCAATCAAGTAGACAAACATAACCTTTTTACAACCATATTTTTCCATGAACTCAAACAAATTCAAGGTGCCGACAATGTTGTTGTGGTAGTAAAGAAAAGGCTTTGCAACGCTCTCCGCCACAGCCTTCAAACCAGCAAAATGGATCACTGCATCAAATCTGTCGGTGGAAATCCAAATAGAACTATTAAATGAAAAAAAGCACAATGATTACATTTATTTTTCATTATCAACAATCACAGAATTTCAGATGGCGCACTTTAGTCAATTGGAAATAAATAAAAAGAAAAATTGGCTTAACAGCATGCGCTATTTTTAGGCACATCTGATTTAAATGAACATCAGACAGATCAAGGAGAAAGGAAGAGGACAATAAAATGATAAATTTTCAGCGCATAAACCAGCATGAATTCAAAAAACGACAGAAGTTACAGTCCTTTCAAAAAAAATCGATGTAGTGAACCACGTAGAAATGCAAGATAACACATTTAATCAAGCAACTGACCTTCTTCCATTAAATACCTTCTCTAAATCCTCCTTATTCCGCAGATCTCCCTGAAATAACAATAATGGAGACCCATGTCAACTTCTAACCATAAGCTTTCTCGACAGTTATTGATGCAACCTTCTTCTGAAAACAATTTCTCAAATTCATACAGCCGTGAAGACACATAGATGACACAAGCTCGCATCTACAGGTGGATTTCAGCGGAATGGACATACTTGTTCAGAAGAATGGGATGAAGTTTGAAATTTTTCGTTGTAGATCACAAGAGGATACCTCAATTTATCAGATCTAGCCACAATTGGGTGCACCCAAGCACAATTCAAAACAAACACACCGACAAACAAGAGCAAATGTAGCAGCAGACAAGCCACAAACTCAACACCTAGAAAAACGAGAGGACAGACCCAAAAAGGCAAACAACATAATTAAGTCTGGGCAATGTACCACAATAAAGGTCAGGTTCCCAGCAAGCTCGGGGCCGGCAAGATCCTTAACCCTCTCGACGCCCTCCTCCACTGAATTGTCAAGATTGTCTATGATGACGACCTTGAATCTTTCCTTCAACAGCTGCAGCACCGTGTGCGTGCCGATGAAACCAGCCCCACCCGTTACAAGAATACGACCACCGTCTTTGGCAGCCATTAAAATGAACAGAAGTTAACAGAATCAAACGGGAGTCAAATCACCTTTTCTTTCACAGAGGTACGAGTGAAAGAGAGAGAGAGCAATAATCTAAAGTATGGTGGTAGTGCAGTGGTGGGGTTATGACGACAATGAGGGAGATGACGGTAGTGGTAGACTGCTCAGACTCAGAGATCTAGAAATGTGAAGACTTGATGTCTGGCGGAAAAGATGAAGAAAGCTGAATGAGGTTCTGGGGACTCCTCAGATTTGGAAGAGGGAGATGGGGAGAGGATTCATGATTATAAGGGACGCGTTATGAAGCAGGACTTGCTGAAACTGTCCTCGTGCTTGTCCAGGATGGCACCACCACCATTATTCTTCAGCTTCCATTATTCCACACTTTCCTTTCTTCTCTTTCCATTTTGACAGTCATTTTTTTACTAGTCGAATTCTCTGTTTGTGCTCTTTTGATGGTGAGTAGTGACGGCCACTAAGTTGCATTCGAAGAAGAAAAGAGGCAAGGTTCGTCACGTTCGTCGATTCCCAAGGACATCGTTTGCTTCACTTGCTTTCTTATCCTTTTGGTCTTTGGGTCAAGGAGAAACACCATCTTGGACTCCCAAACCAAACCAACTGGTTTTGGACTTGGACTTTAAGATTCCTTTAGGCCACGAATCTGATTCCTTTCGTATTACGCTAGATTTTCGAGTAGTTCATTGTCTGATCTTAAAGATTTCCTCAATTTCTAGTAGGCCTAATTCGATTTTGATTTGACTTCTAATATATTGCGTTTTTCCATAGATGGAGCGTTTGATTGCCTCTAGTCTCAAATTATCAAGATTTCAAAACCATAGATTTAAGATCAAATTTTCCCTTTGAATCTTAAAATCTATCCTTTTCTCAATATAAAAAGGTGAAATAGGAATTTCAAGTATCATTAGTTTGATAAACCATAGATTGTACAATAAATGTATTGCCACATCATATCCTTGATTTGAAATATGAGGCAAGCAAACCCTCTAAAGCTTTCAGTTTTTGTTCCCTTTTTCATTGGGAAGTTGAATGCTATGAAAAGTTATTTGTCATCCTTGTACTAAAGTAGTTTGAGTGGCTTAGGTGCACCTACCTAGTCAGGGGTTGATAGGCGGCCAGTCTCCCGATCAAATCTCATGGCTGCCAACTTTTTGCAGACATATGCTATGACTTGGGGGCGAATATTGGGTTTTGCTTGATTTGATAAAATATTAAGTCTCTAAGCTCAAGAACTTAACCATATAAGATCGATTCCCTGGAAAAAAAAAAAAAAAACTTCACTAAAAATGTTCAACTTTCTTTCTTCAGTCATCTTTTTTTACACACGAAAAGCTATTGATAAAGAAATTATTATTGAATAGCTTTTATGTCGGGGGGTGGAAACATCCCCATCAAATCGATCGCATTTAAGTTGGACAACATGATGCGCAACTAAATGCAAGTGAAAATTGGTGTCATCCAAGTCTATGCTATTATTTCGTCCTCGAAAATAAGATTGTGAAACTTTCTGGAGAGAATGAGGCGCTTTTGAAAACGTTGCCCTAACTATAGAAATCATTTTCATGTTTCTAAGTTATTTAACTTAAAAGAAATAATTCGCGCTCCTACAAAAAGCCCTAACATTTGCTAACCCTAATTGGGCACAAAGCTCAGCTCGAACTCGAGTCAGCTCCATAGAACAGGTTCCAGCTCCACAATATGAGCTCCACAATATGACACAGCGTCGGGCTCGAGCTCGCTTAATTTGTTTCTTTTAACTTAACTAATTTCTTTGAACTAATTCAACTATGAATGACCATCTACAAAAAATTTAAAGAAAGAGTACATATATTCTACATTCGAATATCTTTAAAGAAAAACTTAGCAACAAAAAATCTCTCATCCATGACATATTCATATAATTGAGCTGGGCTAAGCCGAGTTCTTACAACTAGAACTCAACTAGGCCATAAATTAAACCAGAGTTCGGCTCGTTTATAAACGAGTTGAAGTCAAGTCGAGTTTTTATGAGTCGGGTCGACTCGTTGTGCAGCCTTAATCCCGAGTAAATGGGTAATGGTAAAAGCTTGAAATTAAGTAGGGCCAATTTTTTAGAACTTAGATGAATATGGCCCCAAATGAGAATTTTTCTTTTCTCAAAGTGCTTTCTTTTTCTTTTTCTTTTACTTTTTTTTTTACTGGCCAACTAAAATTCCATCCATGCCACTTTTCATTAGGATGGCAAGTGGGTCGGATCTAAAACAGCAAAATACATTAGAAATTGGATCAAAATCCGATACAGTACATAGAAATCGACAAAATTCTTTAAACCAAATCCGAGCCACATGCAACCCTGCTTCTTGCTGGTTTGCATGAGCTGCTAAGATACCGTATAACTTTTTAGAGTGTGTTTGATTGCTCGTATATGTTGTATCTCATCGTAAAGAAAATGTTGCAGCCCACAACTAGGGATGTCAATATATCCGATTTGAGTCGGATATTGATAGAACTGATTCGAAAAAATCGGATATGAAAAAAAAATTAATATCTGATTAAGAAATTGAATTGAATTAGGATTTAGTAAATGGCATTTGGTCGGATTCGGATATACATAAATATCTCATTGGGTTCGAATACGGACTCGGATCGGATTCATTTTTAGACAAATATCGTATATCTAATACTATTAAATTTTGAAATTTGACAAAATCCAGATTCAGATTCATATACAAATATAAAAATAAGATTCAGATCGGATTGAGATTGTAAAATTGGATTTCGGATTCGGGTACGACTTTTTTTTATCGAATTCGAATTCAAATATGTGAATATCCGAAAAAACATATATGATTAAGGATATATCATATTCGAATCCGATCCATTGACATCCTACACACTATACACTTTCAAACACTCCAGAAGTTATCTTGGATGACTTTTCCTTTTCACTTGTAACATGATCTTCTCATGTTTTCACTCAGAGTTGACTTGAATCATAAAAAAAACTTTTTCAAGATTAATATGGCCACCTGGGAAAAGATTTCCACGCCATCAAATTTTCGCCATTGGTGATACAAAATTTGTTGATTTATTTCACTACCTACCAATCTCTTCATTATGTAATTCAGAGTTGAACTACTTGAGCTCGATTTGTTTATATATATATATATATATATATATATATATATATATATATATATATATATATATATATATATATATATATATATATCTTTCACGATACTAACGTGAATAGCTTCTCGAACTTGGTAGCCCCATAAGATTCGGATCCTGTTCATGGTCAATAAAAAATTGTTCACCATATTAATTACATAAGGAAAACATTTCTGCCTGCACACCTTTCTTGAAAGCAAAGATGACAATCATCATTTTTTGTAGAATGTTCGTTGTTAGCATTTAATAAAGAAAGAGAGAGAGGGGAGTAAGCTAAGGTTGGATATCAGTCAACGATGCTTTTTGCCAATAATTTTTAACTCTTCAATTTTTTTTTCCAAGATTTAGCCAATAAAAGTTTGAGAAGAAAAACAAATTCTAAAATTTTAGAATTAGAAACTGTCCTGTCCTGTCATTTTATTTTATTTTTAAATGACTTCAATGACCAGGACTTGGATATCAGTTAAAAACTTTTATCATTACTTTTCAATTTTTTAATCTTGCAATAATTTTAGCCAATAAAAACAATAAATTCTAAAGTTAAAAAACTAAACCAAGCGTAATGAGACCGCGACTCTCAGCTCTGTGACGTCAAGATTTTTTCGTCACTCTTAGAAAAAAACCAAATGGTAGAGGAAAAAGAACGTGTGACAGGAAGGCTCCAAGAAAGAAGAAAATGTCTATTCAATGGTAATCAATGTGCCTTGAACTCGAAGACATCGCTTAAAATATCAACTAATTTTTTACTATTGAAATTTGTTCACGCACTGTGAACGCGGAAGAGGGAAGTTCAGTTGGTTCGCATGTGGAGAGAAGAGAACGGGGAGAAAAATGAAGCAAAGTTTGGAATTCTGGATCCATGAACTCGTAATATGTTAACATGGACCTGACGCGCTTGGAGGATAAATTCTGATTTTCCTGAAAAAACCAGAGAAACTTTGTTCCATCGATCAGCTTCGCTCGTGATTTGGGTGAGCGCGATGTATTAATCACACCGCCCGAAAAAGGCCCGAAGACCCCTCCATTCCCCTGCCTTCGGGGTCTTGAGCTGCGTCGGTGTCAGCGCTAGCAACGGTGCACCCTTCAACTTGGATGCCGCACCCTACCACCTTAAGACACATGAACATAACGCCCACGGGAATCAAACTAGAGACCTGCCTTAATCGGTACAACTTGTTTACACAGATTTTTTTTTTTTACTTAAAAACAATTTACGTCTTGCTTGTCAATTAATGCTATTCTTTCGAACTACTGCAAATAATGGCAAGCAGAACAATCCAATTGATAAGTATAAGTATGCTTACCCAAGTTCCGAAGTATCCTTAAACACATTGCTCCATAAGTATTTAAAAATTTTAGTTGGTAATAAAAATTGTTTAACATTGAAACCAATTTTCAGGAAAATAAATCATAATTTTATTTTTTAATAAAAAATAATAGTATCTATGTCATTGAGTCCCATCATGCGTTCCGGAATACACTCAAAAATGACTTATCGTGCAAGTATGTAAATCAAAAAATAAGAATAATTTAAGGATTCATTTTCATATATATATATATATATATATATATATATATATAATAGAGGTAAGAGGAGAATGGAAGATACGTTAAAGGTCTGGCTCTCGGGGTTGGTTGGGGGTTAAAGCAATCCACACACACACACCCTTTATAGTAAAGAAAAATAGCATAACTTCATTAAAATAAAAAAGCTTTTTAAAAAGACAAAAAATTGTGAAAAAAAGTTTAAAAACTCTAAAATAGAATTTACTTTATGAAATTTTTCAAAAATACTCCTAACTTGTTATGTAACACACAAGTTCTTTCGTTAACAACTTAATTGTAGAAAGAAAAAATAGAAAAAAAATTTATTATTTGTAAGGTTAATTTTTATAACTTTCTTTATTTTGGTATCTCTCATTATGGTCCGTATCTTTTTTATGCCATTTGACGTATTAAACTCTACTTCATAAATCATATCTATTCGAAATGATCGCCAGAACTAGAACGAGCCTTCTGTATATTAAGAAAAAAGTACTTGCGTTTGTCTGTATATCGGGGAAAGTTAGGGGGCATAATGAAAACAACCTCCAAAAGAGATTTAATGCCTTAATGGTATCACGTTCGGTACGCTCTCTCTCTCTCACTCTGTATCGCTATACGGCATACGGCCGGAATTAGCAATTTAGCACCATGACCGGACGGCGATTAACCGTCGTCTTCCCCTTTCTCTTCTTCCTCTCTATCGTGGCCATGACTCTTCGTTCTTCTTCCTCTCCAGCTTTTTCTTCCTCTTCCAACTCCACCGCTTTGATCTCCTTCCTTCAGGAGCTCCAGGCTGCCGCACTCGTCTCCTTCGGGCGATCGAATTTCGATCCAAAGCTCTACGTCGACCTGCCGCTTAAATCCGACCTCCAGTCGACGCGATCGGCGTTCCAGGGTCTCCGAAAGCTCTCGAACGGGTCGGTCCCAGTGGAGGAACTCAGGCGGTTCGTCGCGGCGTACTTCGACGATGCCGGGAGCGACCTGGTGAGCCACGTGCCACCGGATTTCAAGGCGGAACCGGAGGGGTTCCTTTCCCGAGTGGAGGACCCGGCGGCGAGGAAATGGGCGCTGGAGGTGCATTCGCTGTGGAGGCTGCTGAGCAGGAAGGTGTCGGAGCGGGTCGCCGACAAGCCGGAGCGGCACACGCTGCTTCCCCTCCGCGAACCGGTGGTGGTGCCAGGGTCGCGGTTCCGGGAGGTCTACTATTGGGATTCCTACTGGGTGATCAGGTGAGTCGCGCATTGACTTGGCTCATGGGTTCCGCACTGACGATGAAGTCGAATCACGGCCGTTGAAATGGCTGATCGACGGCTCCGTTAGCTCCTAACCCTTAGATAGTGGGCCTCCTCCCTTCTATTTTTATTTTCCCTTTCCGCTTAGCAGCCAAGCATAAAAATCGGTAACTTCTATCCGGATGTTACGAGCTGAGCAAGGCTTTATAAATTAGGCTTACCAAATAATATTAATTTCAATTTTCAAAATGTTTAATCCTTGTAATCCGGCTAAGTTTTGGTAATTGAATTTTGTGAAGTTTTTTTTTTTAATAGTTTTTTTCAATTCATGAATTCGTAATATGTGCTATTTAGTGGTTACTTCTTTTGTTTGAAAAAACACGGTTTTCCCGTTTATAGGTAATTCATGTTGCCCTTTATAATATAATATTTAGCACCTAATAAAGTGAAGGCAGAAAAACAGTCTACTTTTTTAGGGGTCAAGTCCACCCTGATTTGATTATTGTCGGGTTTGGTAGGTATCAAATAGTGATATCGGATTGTTGGGCCTTCACGGTTCACGAGTCGGGTTGATCCGACTTAGCCTGTTCTGGATACTTAGCAGAGTGGCCAACCGGTCCCATTGAAATATTTATGCTTGTTGGCAAGTGTCTTAAAAGATATGGATTATATTTAGTATTTGATTTTTTATCTAAAAATGGCAGTTGTAATCGCATTACGTCTTTGTTCTTGATTCATGTACTTTACTAACCTGTTTTAGATTATGAACAAGGGCCTGAATTTAAGATACATACGAATTTAATGTGTTTATTATTATTTATATGGTTCCCCATAAAGCACCGAGTTAGATCATTACAATGAAAGCAAAATAATGATACCTCGGGCACACGCAAAAAGCTTAGCTTTTATTGGATTGGGTCCACTTTGGTCTACAAACCAAGACTACAAGTTTCTCGTAAGTGACAAGCGTCTCTTTCTCTCCTTGATCTGCGTTAGTTTCAAACTTAGATGTTTATTCTTTTCACATGTTAAGAGATTTAGCTTTGCTTTCGCTTTTCAATTGCACGCAGTGAAATTTGGATCTCGGTTAGTTTTCTAATGCATCAGGTTGGGACCACCTCCTGAATTGGCTGGTCCTTGTTTGCCTTTGAATAGTCGTCTTAGTGGAGATTTTCAAAATTTTATATCATCAGTTGCGGAAATTAAAAGAAAACGTAAAGTATTCGGTAAAAAAATTACAGTAATAAATTATGCAAAGATTTGTTTTTTAACTGTTTTAAAATTGTTTTCGTCGCCTGGTGTTCAAATTCCGCTGGTGCCAATGGGCAGCCTGTTGCCAGGCAAGCAGTAAAATTTGTTGACCAAACTGCAGTTTCCTACTGTAATAAAAACAAAAAAAATCGACTTGAATGGGTCATCAGAATTCAATATTTGAGGTGAGCCGGTACTATGGCATAATCTGATGAAGGGTCTGCCTGATCTCAGCCTGAGAAACAACAGAAAAACAAAATAATAAAAGGATCAGAACATGGTTTTGATTGTGGATCTATGGGATTGACACATTCAACGTGCAGGGGACTGCTGGCAAGCAAGATGCATCAGACGGCGAAGTCAATCGTACGCAATCTTGTTTCAATGATAGAGAAATATGGCTTCGTTCTGAATGGTGCCAGAAGCTACTATACCAACAGGAGGTATAATATTATGTCCCTCCATTTCTTGTATCTATCTCCCCACTACTGCTGTTTTGGCTCTCAGTAAACAGTTAGAATGAATCCTGCTACCAATTTGCTTTCATTTCACACTGCTTTTCTGAATTTCATCACCTTTCCAAGTCTCGTATTATTCAAAATTCACTTCCCTGCTTTTTGCTGTCAATGATTAGTATGAAATAGACTTCCAATTTTCCAAACGAAGATTAGGAACATCTCTTAGTGTAAGGTGGAAACTCTTTGTACTCTGTGAGAAGAACTTCAAAAGAACTAACTATCAATTGGACAGCCACCAACATCCGGCTGACAATGTTTGTTTCCTGTAAGAGACAGAGAGCAAATTTTGTTTTATGATGGTCTGACTATTTTTGCCTGATCTTGTCTTAATTAACTTTGCACTTGGTAGTTCATAAAATAGAATCTCGACTAGAGTAATATGTCAAAAATCATTTGGCTTAAGAATCACCAGAGTCAGCTCAGGATGGCTAAAAAACCTGGTCAGGAGTCAAGGTTGGCCTGGCTCGCTCTTGATTCGACTTGACTCACCCCTGACTCATCTTAACTTGCCCGATTCATAGCAGTAATTTTGCATTATGGTTATTTTTAATTTAGATCGAGTCGACAAGTCAACTCACCAAGTTGATGAGTCAAGTCTCTGACTTAATGATCCTGATCCGAGTTTGAGTCGGAAGTTTGCCAACTATGTCAAAAACGATCGGATACAAGAAAAACAAACACTGGCCTAGGACAAGGGCTGCATTTCCATCAGTAAGAAGCGGGTGCTTCACAAAGCATAGAGTTTCCATTCAACCGGCCGTGCAGCGGTGCAGGGCGTGCCCAGAGCATTTCTCGGAACGCCCGTTCCGCGGTCGGCATCCTGTATGAGAGAACGTCTTATTCCAATGGGCTGAGTTAATTCAAATTAAAGACACTGCAGCAGTTTGTTAAAACGCATCGTGCCCAAAATAATCTGATCCGGATGCGGATGAACTCAAGTACAAATCTTCGTTTCTTTGCAACTATATACCGTTTTCCAAAGTTTGGATGTGACATTCAAGGGAATCTCTGCAGCCAGCCTCCACTTCTAAGCTCAATGGTGATGGAGATATACAAAAGCACGAGGGACGTGGATTTTGTGAAAGAAACTTTCCCTTATTTGCTCAAGGAGCACGGGTATTGGAATTCAAGTAAGCCATTGGAGTTTCTTCATGCATTTATAAATCAGTAGCTTCAATTTTTTCGCTAAGGTTGCTTCTTTGGCTTGCAGAAATCCACAGAGTGGTGGTCCATGACGCTCAAGGACACAGCCACACGTTGAACAGATATAACGCAAGGTGGAATAACCCAAGACCAGAGTCTGGAACGACCGTATGCGCTAACATGGGATCTTTGTTCAATTCAATTTTTCAAACAGCGACCATGCATTTTTAGTTGGGCTTTTGTTGATTTTCTAGGACGAGGCTACTGCTTCTAATATATCAAGTATCACGGAGAAGGAGCTCCTCTACCATGAACTAGCTTCGACAGCTGAATCTGGATGGGATTTCAGCACTCGATGGATGAGGTAGTACAATTTCTTCCATCTCTTCCCTTGTTCTTTTCAGGAAAGTTAATGGTTGATGCCTCTAATTTTAGCTTTCACAGGTTTGTTGACAATGAAACTCTAGTTTTTGTGCTTTCCTAAATACCAAACTACATGTTTACAAAATCCCCAACTTGACGACATATCCACCAGAGCGGAGGAGTCTTACATCTTCACACTCTTTGTGCTAAATACCATGCTGTGGGAAAGAATTGTTTATTTATTAATTTTGGTGTAGAGAGGCACTTTTTGTATATCTTACTGCAAGTAGCTCACTGCATCCAGAACATGTTCCAGCCGAGTGAATCTCCATGATATGATATTTTGACGAGCAAGGTGGAGATTTTCTGAGATTGGTGGTCACGTTATTTTTGCTTTTTTGTTGTTTTTCCCTCCAGTTCTCCACCGGACCTCACAACATTGAGAACAACATCAATAATACCAGTAGACCTGAACACATATATTCTAAAGGTATGCTTCATTTCATAAAAGAATTTCGTCCGTGAAGCTTTACACTCGTAAGCATTTTATCTAATCCTGCAGATGGAGCTTGACCTGGCACATTTTGCAATAATTCTGGGAAATGCATCCGTATCTGAAGCATATGAGGCAGCATCCAAGCTTCGGATTGAAGCAATGAACTCAGTCTTCTGGAACGCTGAGAGGGGTCAGTGGCTTGATTATTGGTTTGGCAACTCAAGCACTTCAGAGGTGTACAATATTAAGAGTTTTACATTCTTATTACATTGTTCCAGATAATGTTGCTTCATTACCTTTTGTTGTTATCCATGTCCCAAGTTTGTTTCGCTTACATTTTCAGGAAACTCACACATGGCAAGCTAGCAACCAAAATCAAAATGTTTTCGCCTCAAATTTTGTTCCTTTGTGGATTGGTAGTCTGACTTCAGGTTTGTAACTCAAGCTTCCTTAAGCAATTCATTTGAAACTGGAGCTTTTGATGTGATTGCTGGTCATAGAATCTTTCAACTTTTTAAATCAACGTCCAGAGAACAGTGTACACTTTGCATATTTGGTGAATATTATGATCTTTTCTGTAAATGGCAAAGGATTAGGGAAGTTGAGAAAATTCATGAATCACAGCAAACAAACGTGTCCCAAGTTGTCTCGCATGAACTTGTCAGCAGCAAACATGTGCTTGATTTTTCAGAGATTGTTTTCTCAGAAATTTATCACTTAATCCCTGAAGTAGAGAAATGATTCCTGGTAAATGGCTATCACTGTGTAGCTTGATAGTTGATATATATGGCCTTGATTTCCCCATCAGGACCCTCCTTTAGCTAATTTTCTGCCGACTATTTATACAACGAAAGAACTTTCCCCTTATTGTTGAATCTTGAGCTCCAAGTTTTTGTATGTGTGTGATCCAAGTCTGAAGGAACTATTATTATCTGAAAAGGTGATATGGTGAAAAAAGCAGCAAGTGCCCTTGTCAGTTCTGGACTACTAAAGAAAGGTGGAATCTTGACATCACTGACAAATTCAGGCCAACAGTGGTTTGTAATCTACAGTTTTGTTCCTAATATGAAATCGTTTTGGTAATCTACATCTAACATCTGAGATCTGGAACCTACTTTTTGTTTACAGGGATGCCCCCAATGGGTGGCCTCCAATGCAGCACTTGATCGTTGAAGGCTTAGTAAAGTCCAATTCAGATGAAGCTAAAATCCTAGCAAAAGACATTGCCTTGAGGTGGCTTCGAATAAATTATGATGGGTACAAGCAATCAGGCAAGATGCATGAGAAATATAATGTTGAAGAATGTGGGACGGCTGGAGGTGGTGGCGAGTATTCACCGCAGGTAATCTATGTCTGTTCTCTTTTTCCTTTCTGTAATTGGTTGCTATTGCATATATGAATTCCAAATTAAAGAGATCGCTAGCTTTTCTTCATCCCTCTTCTTTTTTTGGGTAAACAACAGCTTGCCGTCATTGGATACAAAACATATTGCACTTGTTTTCATATTCAAGAAAGAATTCTAACAGATAGAGGTTTTGCTAAGATTGCTTATAGAAATTAAAGAGATCGCTAGCTTTTCTTCATCCCTCTTATTTTTTTGGGTAAACAACAGCTTGCCGTCATTGGATACAAAACATATTGTACTTGTTTTCATATTCAAGAAAGAATTCTAACAGATAAAGGTTTCGCTAAGATTGCTTATAGTTTCTGAATACACAATAGGGGGCATAACTTCCATGAACTGAACTTTTTGATGCAAAGTTAAGCAGTTAGTAGTATGTTCTTTTACTTTTCATTTATCTGAATTATATAGCCCACAACAGTGGTGCATGAGAAATTGAAAGCATCTTCCTTCTAGTGGCCATGTGACTGAACCAACCTGACAGGCAATTCGAGGGTGTTTGATTTCTGCTCCAGGGAATGGAATCTAGTTCCTACTTCCTAGCGTCCCATAAACAGGAAGAACAAAAAATGCACTTCTTGGGATGCCAACACGGTGTTCGATGGGATGCAGGAACATGCACAGCCGCACCTTGGTTGTCCTGCCATCGCATCGACACTTGATTCCTAACGTTTGCATCCTCCAGATATGTGTGTTCGTGAATAGAATACCCTCATAGTTTTCTCCTTTCGTCATTTCATTTCCAAGCATGCAATCTAGTTGGATGTTTCTGCTTCTGTTATATTTTCAAGCATGGTAAAAAACTTGCACTTGTGGGAAAATAGTGAGACTGTAAGCGTATTTGCTTTCTTCTTTTTTCCTAAGAAAGTCCCCCGTAAAATGTTGGGCATCTATAGATCATAAAATGTGAAGAAAAACATATGGGAAAGAAACTTTTTCTCTTATTAAAAGATTATATATGTATCAGCACTAGAAGCATCTCAAATAAGCCCCGGATTGCAATGAAATCGCAGCAATATTTTCAAAAGAAACGTGATGACTTTTCTCTTCTCTCTATCTTGTTTTGCAGACTGGTTTTGGTTGGTCGAACGGTGTGGTGTTGGCATTTTTGGAGGAATTCGGATGGCCAAACGGACAGAACCTAAGCTGTCCCGTCTGAACTAGAAATCTTATTCTTTGTATTCACTCCCTTAATTGTCACAGATGAGCTAAGTCTCATGACTCTTCTATTTTATTGTTGCACCCGAGTCGCATTGAATGAGTGCGCATTGGACATGGGTGCAGCTCCGACTCACACCGAGATCAATTAAAATGTCATATTACTAAATTACTTATATAACAGTGATATTTTAATATGCAATACAATTATTCTAATATGTTATATATATTAATAATTAAATTGTAATAATAATATATACATGCTTATTCTGTTATATGTATAATAAATTAAAAATAATGATAATGATAATAAAATACCCTAGCCTCCGCTCCGGCACCCACACCGTCACCTGCACTTGCACCCTGCACTCAGTTGACATAGCAGATGAGTATATGCATCTGTACACATAAGAAGGGTTGTGGAATTGAGAACAAAGTGTTTAAATAAAGGCTAGTGATTTGGACCGTACTCCTGTTCTTCAGTCTTTTACTATTATTTTATTCCCAATAATGTTCAGGACTAGCTTTTCTCGTTGCCTTGTAATAAAAAATAAAGCAAAAACAAGCATTGGTTGCAAAAAGGGGCAACTAAAGGATCGAGAGCAAGTTACCGACTTTCAAAATCATTAAAGAGAAAAATGCAAAAACCATGGGAACGGAGGGAAACACTCAACACTAGTGAAGACGTTAGTAAATCTGGTAAATTAATTGCCTTAAAAAACTTGCTTATGCATTCTTGGTACAATTTCCAAAGTATCGTTAAATCTTAGATGGTAGTCTTTTCATAGCAGATTCATGGAACGCTGTTACATTGTTTTTGATGAATCTGTCCAAATCTTTAGAAAAAATTTATGGAACACTAACGCATTAAACAACATGCTGAGTTTTCAATCCATCAAACACCGTGTCATGTAGAAGATGTCTGTAGTTTTGTTTACGTTAAAAAAGGACTGAGAAAAAGAGACTTTAAGAACGCGCCCTTAATTAATTTTAAAAAGGGAAAATTTTAAACAACATGCACAACAATATTTAGCAATAATAAGAAAATATTCATCTTTCCAATATTCTTGAGAGCAGGCCTTCAAGTTTTTCGGAGGGAGAACTGAAGACATCTCTGTATTTATTTTTTTTCAAGCCAACTGTTAAAACAGCAAACATGATTTTTTTTCCCTTTAAGAAGCATAAGAAATATTATTCGTCTTGTCTTGTGAATGTACCTAGATGGTCTTACTTAACTTTTCGATCGATAGAAAAAAAAAAACATCTACCATCTAATTTAGATAATTAATAACAAAAACCAACCATTTTTATCTAGTTAACTCAACTCAAGCTATGAAATTTAGTCTCCTTATAAAATTTTTATTTCTTCTCCTTATGAAATTCGATCTTCGATCAATACAGTCATCTGTCAGAGCCAGATCAAACTTTAGTTTCAAAATTTTAACAGAAGACTAAATAGAAATTTTCAAACTTTTTAATATCAGTTAAACTAAAATACATAAAATTCATATACAAATAAATTTTACGAATCAATAGCAGCTTAGTGTACTTCTAAAGAAGATCCCCTTCCTATAAGGTGTGATAATTTGCTATAACTCCAGTTTGTTTGCCTAAAAGCATATATATAAGTAGTCATGGAAGCTTAATAATCTTGCATTATTTAGAAAAAAAGTTTGGCCCTTTAGGTATGATCTACAATGTTGGTTTCATAAGTAGTCCTGAAATAAGGCAGCAGATGCAGATCTTGTTTACGTGCTCGTCAATATTTGAGTAAAATTTAGTTCAAGAGCAGAGCGAAATATTAACAATGAAATTTGGATTCAGGTTTTAGTCTAGATAAATTGTTAACGTTTTAGGTTCAAAATTCCACATCTATGAGACACTCATTTATAAATAAACAAAAATTGACTAGGTACCAATATGTAAATAGCGCACATCAGCCCACTAATAAGCAATAAGTGGTATTGCTTGCTCTGACTTGCACGACCCAATCTAAAAGTTGGGCGGTCGAGATTTCACCTCTCGTGATAATCCACGTCTCGTAGGATGCCCCATTCTGAGGATCCTAGCCGTCGATCCAAGGTTGGAACGGTCGATAAAATGACCTCATCTGAGAGTATATAGGCGACGTCCTCGTGTGTCGATTTCTCTTCTATGTAAAATTTCCTTATATCCTGTTTCTGTCGTTCTAGGGTTTTAGACCTAATCGCCTCCGTTTCGTTGCTTCTTTCCCCGTCCCCTCCCTCCCCACTGTCTCCCCGATCCATCGGGTTCCGCCGGTGAGTTTCCTCTCGAACCTACCTGCGAGTTCATGCTTTCGTTTTCATTTTCCGTTTCTGTCGATTCCTCGTGCGTCGAATTCTTTGGGGTTGTTTTCTTTTATTAAAGGCCCTTCCTTCTCTTCATTTCTTCCAATCGGGTCCCTTGGTGTTGCAATTTGTGGTTCTTTCCCCTCGTTTTCATCTTTTCCGATCGTTGCCTTTGTTGGTAATGCACAACTCGTTTTTGGTTCTTCTGTCTGATGAGTGATTTTTTCTTTGTTGTTTTTCTTTATCAGGCTTGAAGACAAAGCTGAGAAGCCGGGATGAGGTATTTTGGTTTTTAATTCTCCCTTTCTCTAAGTGTCGATAGGATTCGATTGATTCAGTTTACTTAGGCGTGGGCAAGTGTTTTATGGATTGCACACTCAGTTAGTTTCGCCATTTTTGAATGTTTTTTTGGAGAGTTATTGTCATTATGGTCTGGAGAAAATGGCTGGTTCGCGTTCGAATGACGTGCAGTTGCCTTATCCAGCGATTGAAATGGATGTTTAGGTGAACTGGTTGGTCGATCTGGATGACTTCGATGCTATCTTGCTGGATATTTGTTGATTAATTTAATTTATTCTGAGGATACGATGTTGTGATCTGGTGGAATAGGCGTTGTTTCGGGAACACCAATCAAGTTTCAGTGTTTCTGAGTTCGCTTAAGATTTGCTTGCCTTTAGAGTGTTGGACGGCGACAATGTGATTTGTTTCTATTGAGGGTAGCATTCCAGAATTACATTGGCTGTTGTTATTCTTTATCGATTAGAAATAAAATGTCCAACATTTGCAAAAGGATGCGTTACCACTTAGTTCTTGCTGTGGAGAGCGGGCTTGGAGTGGAGGTTTATCGTTAATTTTTCACGAGATCTCTGGAAGGGGAGGCCGTGTCATAATCAAATGTACAATTTTATCTCAAACCCCAAAGACTTGTACGAGTTCAAAATAAATAGGCATACATTTTAATAAACATGGTTAGAAATGTGGTAATGCCACGTAAAACCTGGTTAGCTGCCTATTCAGTTTTCCCAAATCCAAGTTTCATTAAAATTGGGTCATAACTCATGACCCAAGGAAGGCTCCAAGAAAGATTACTCGTTGCCTGGATGTTCTTTCTCTGAAGATTAGAACAAGAGCAATCAGCGTGAGAGAGATCTGATCGGAGAGGGAGAGTGGGAGCCACTCCCTCTGATGGTGGGATGGTTAGCAATGCTGAAACCTTTTCTTGGTGTACGATGTGCATATCTTTTAGAGACATTTAGAAAGAAAAGGAATGCGTGTGTTTTGTGTGCATTTTAGTGTGTGTTCCTGGGTTAGAAGTGGGGCAGTGGTTGGGTGAGGGGGATGTGGTCACAGATCCTATTCCCATTTCTTTCACGTTGCCGGTGATGGGGTGGTTATCAAGCCTTGGTCTAACTGATATGGGTGGAAAAATTTTGAACTTTTATCTCTTTTTTGTCTTATTGTTTTGTCTGCTGGTAAATGAGCCGTCTTTGGTTGCCCAGCACAAGCTACCTGGGCTGGCCACATTTTCTGGTGGATACCAGAACTCTTGCATTTTATAAACAAATGTAGTTTTGGCCAGATTTTTGACTACTCCGTCCATTACCTTCCACAAAAGGGCTGGGAAGGTAACCTGGCATAGGTAGGCTTACTAGTACATTTTCGGACTAGTATTCGGCTGGAAAATAACCACCATTGTAAAAATGCTTTTGACAAAATTTTCTAATATCAGTCCTGTTTTTTCATTCACACAAAATGAGAACCAGGTTATTGGCATATGGGGCTAAAAACAAGTTTTTGCCGCCTTATCATCCAAACACTACCCAATAGGTGCTGGTTTGCAAGGATCTTACCTCTTTTCCTGCATTCAATAGACGAATTGGTTCCTAGGTAAGTCAGCTACAGTTGTTGCTACATAATTTGTACCTTAAGCTATTTTAGGACAAGATGCTGTTTTTGAAGACAGGTCAAGGCTTTGAGTCACTTCTCGCTTCTTGTGGAACCCTAGCCCAGAAAGTAAGTTGTGAAAGAAAGGAAATCTCTCAAGTAGGTTTCTGATCATACTAATTGCTATTCTGCATTAGTTTGTGGTTGCTTGGAAATCAGTAGTATGGGCGATAGTAATATACAGGAGGTGGTTATTAAGTTGGGAAGCGGAAAATAAGGGTTTTATAGAGGTTTTGGGAGCATGACTTGTGTGCCTCTGGTGTTAAAGTGAGCTCTACAACGTTCTAGAGGCTGTTCAAGTAAAGGGGACATGAAAGGCCTGGATGTTTAACCTTCAATCAAGGAACTGATGTGGAACTAATTTAAATAGCAATTACATGTGAGGCTTTCAGCAAAAAATATGGCGTTAAGGTTGAGGATTTTGAAATGTAAGTGCAGGATCAAAAACCTTCAGTCAAGGTGACAAGTGTGAGCTAACTGATGCAGTATAATACTAGCCTTTCTTGTCATCTATATTTTCAAAATTGTGAAATTTCGAGGGGCTTTTTTTCCTTGAAAAAATTTGTGAGGAAAGCCTTGGCAAGTATGGTATTTGGCTATTGTGACAACTGACAGATATGTGGATTCACTTTATTAAGTAAGAGTGTAAGACATATGTCTGTTTGTTTTGTGCTCTTTTAGTACACTTATAATTTATAAAGAGGTAGCATTTACTAACATTTCCTGCTTCTGGTTGCATTGGGTTCATTTTTGTGCTTTACCCTTTACAAACTTTCGTGTTTGCTTGATCTCTGTGTATTTCCAAATGTAGATTGTTTTTCTAGGACATGTTTTGTAGAAAATTCACAATTGATTGTTTGTTCAATGATTCACAGTAAGCTCCAGAGTGATGCGTTGAGGGAAGCTATCACTCAGGTCGTTGGTGAGGCAAAAGAGAAAAAGCGGAAGTTCACTGAGACAATTGAGCTTCAAATTGGCTTGAAAAACTATGATCCGCAGAAGGACAAACGTTTCAGTGGCTCTGTGAAATTACCTCACATTCCCCGTCCAAAAATGAAAGTTTGCATGCTTGGAGATGCTCAGCATGTGGAAGAGGTAAGCATGTAGAAGTGTTCTAATGTGTTTCAGATCCGAATGTTAATGTTCATGGTGGATCAAATGTTTGATTTAGTCCCGTGGGCAAATTGCAGGCCGAGAAGATAGGACTGGATTACATGGATGTTGAAGGTTTGAAGAAAATGAACAAGAACAAGAAGCTGGTAAAAAAGCTTGCTAAGAAGTACCATGCTTTTCTTGCATCTGAAGCTGTCATCAAGCAGATTCCAAGGCTTCTTGGTCCAGGACTTAACAAGGCTGGAAAGTTTCCAACGCTTGTTACACATCAGGAGTCTCTGGAGGCAAAAGTAAATGAAACCAAAGCTATGGTCAAGTTCCAACTTAAGAAGGTCCTCTGCATGGGGGTTGCTGTTGGAAATTGTGCCATGGAGGAGAAGCAGATTTTTCAGAATGTACAACTTAGTGTCAACTTCCTCGTATCACTGTTGAAGAAAAATTGGCAAAACGTAAGTGTTGTTTTATTTTCCACAAAGAATACAACAACTTTCCCATATCATGGTCTCCCTTTGTTTTTTTCTCTCTTGAATAACCTTGGTAGTATGGTACGGTTCACAGAACAATTTTCGTTTGTTTCAGTTGCTTATATACCTCTGTTTATCGACAGAGAGAGCCCTTGTTTTTTTTTTTGGGGTTTTTGTTTTGTCTCCAAAGGTTTATATCTATGCTTTTGGTTTGCCCCTCATTTTCTAACTGTCTTAAAGATTTTGAGTGCATTTGTACCGTCTTATGTGGCAATTACAGAAGAGTGAAGTCTTAAACCTGCTTTAGCTAACGGGACTGTTCGGCATTAGGAACATAGTTTGAGTATTTCATGAATCTGCCCAAAAAATGGAGGAGATTCATTCAAGTGTTTTACGAATCTACCCCAAATTTGGGGCAGATTTGTTAACACTCACAGGCCGTTCCTAGTGGTTCCAAATGGCCCTTAGGTTTCTATGTCCTGAATTCTGTTTGGTTTTTTTGTTTTCGTTATTCGTGCTGTAGTGGAAATTTATGTGAATTTCTTCATCAGGTACTGACATTTTACCCCTTTTCTGGTTCAATAGGTGAGATGCCTGTACCTGAAGAGTACTATGGGAAGGGCGATAAGAGTTTTCTGAGCTTGGCATCTGGTTTTACCTTGTTCTTGCAGTTCCCGAGTTACTCGTAGTGAGGCACAACTTGCATTTGCACTCTCCTCTACCCATTTTCGTGTTCCACAAGTGATAGGCCAATCTGTCTTTTCTTTGTCTATTTAAATAGTTTTGCTTCGAGACATGACATTCAGCAGAGTTGCTTTCTTTAAACTGGTCGGACAAGGCATGATATGTGCAAATACAGATATTGCTAGAGATTGGAATTTTGGAGTAAGTCTTACGTACATCTTGCCCTGCTCTTCATCATTTTTCTGTCAATTTTTTTTCACTCCTTTATGAACAAAATTTTGTTGGGTACCTGCATTTCATTCACGAGACTGCTCTTATGCGGTCACTGCTTCCTGGTAGCCACTCTATTTTATAAATCCAGTCCCTACGTGTATTTCAACATTTTTTTTTCGTTTACCAGCATGTTGCTGCTCTTTCAGAATCAAGTCGTCTTTATTAGGACGTAACTTCTCTATTGGCCGTGGATAGCGCAAGATTTTGGGCTGTACCGTTCAAGCGAAAATTTTCAAGCAGTCAACAGTATTCCAACAAAGCACAAAATTTTCTTTACGACGACGGTTTTGGTTATAGCACTTGGATGAGGAAGGCGTGATCCTTCTCAGCTTTGAAGCAGAAACTACTTTTTCGTTTTGAACGGTCTAACTACAAACCCAAACAAGGACATGCACAGGCTTGAAACTATAGACCATTCGAGCAACTCAAACTTCAACCTTTTAAAAGGTTTGAAGGCTCTCCCTGCATCGGCGGTATCATGCATGCTGTGGTGCCTTTTAACTTAGGTATTGCCCTGCCTGAAAATAGAACTAGAGATATGTTTCTTCCTGTGTTCCTAACCCATCTGCAACCAGCTGTGTTATTGTTATTCTGGCCCAATCCAACTAGCTATGTTATCGTGTCTCAAAGCGTTGGAAAGATAGCCAATATTTGGAAATAACCCAATCTTGTTTATCTTTTGATGAACATCGACGGATTATTAGCAGGTCACTTTTTTTATACGATGGTCAAGATTATTTGCTGTTTCCTCTCGCCATTGGTGGAAGGTTCAACTTAGATTTTGTTGTTTATCAGGCTCTTTTTTTTTTTTGTTTATTTGAGTCAATTCCATTGGATGAGCTGTTTGACCCTCCCTTTCTCTTATTTGGGTGACTGTTGAGGGACAAGGATCGGACGGTCGTGCTGGAGCTTTCTTCTTAGTCTTCTATTTGGGTCTCTTTGACTATCTGATGATCGCTCGTCAAACCTCTGAGCGCTATAGGAATCCAGTTCCTATATATATATATATATATATATATATATAAAACAAATGATAAACTGTCTAATTAAAACTTGCAAATGAACAAACATAATATTCCTTAAACATGTCATTGACGGTCACTTGAATATCATATTCTTGTTGATTGAACAATTTGTGGTGGTGAAGTAGAAAAAACTATAAAGAGCCGCCCAACTTTTAAGCAAATAACAATTCATATCTCAATCTTTTAAGAGCCGACAAATATGCCTTCAACTTCTAAAAAGTTCTCAAATAGCTGCCGTTGGAAGCCATTAAAGTGGAAGGTAATTTATAAAATTATCCCTTTTAATCAAAACTATCTCTTACAGCAGGAGTGATTCTGTAAGTTATCTCTTCAATTTAATATTTTCCATTTCAGTGGCAGTTATTCGGAAACTTTCTTTCAAAAGTAGAACGCTCAGTTGACTTTTAGTTAGTTTTTTTTTTTTTTTAATTTGAGCCTTTCTAAAAATTTCTCAGAAAATATTTATTCATGTACACTGCCGTGGATTCTAACAACTCTAAACTCATAATCTGGCGAGTGGGTTGCACTCCTGAAGAAGGCCGAAGTCTCCACCCAATCCATCATATTCTAGGTTATAAGGCTTGCTTTGGAGTCTCGAGATGCTGCTTTCGCCATGCTTCAACGTGCATGTTGGTAGCTCATCATTTGTAGCACAATAAATTGGCACACGAAACAAAAACTAGCCACTAGCCAGCCCTTACCTGATCCCCTTGTGCTAGCCCCCTTGGAAAGGAGTTCTGCTGACATTGAGTCGCCATGATTTAACACGCATGCACACCCTTAAAATCAAAGATTCCAGACAAGTCGCTTTCTTTCTGTTTCTCTCTCTCTCTCTCCCGCCACCCCCACACACACACACACTATATATATATATATATATATATATATATATATATATATATATATATATATATATATATATATATATATATATATATATATATATATTGAGATCCGCATGCAGTTGATAATAGCAAATCGCCCACCGTCCCTATAGTTGGTACTCCCTCTCTCTTCCCTTAAGAAGAAAAAAAAGAAGGAAGACGGGTTCCAATGCAGTTAATTTAATAAAGGCCATTTAAATGACTATGGTCTACACTGCAATCTGTGATGCCTAGCTAGCTACGCACTCACATATTTCTGTTGGTTTCGGCATGTGGTTCTATCCACACAATCGCATCCCTTGAAAGAGATCAAATGTTTAACTACTTGCAAATGGCACCGCTCCATTATTCCTCCCTTCATATTTTTTATCGTTTGCTTTTAGAAAAACCATCACGCTCAGGTATGGTTGTAAAGAAAGCTGAAATACTTCAACTGCCACAATTGGGTGCCAACTTTTTCTCAACATCCCATCAAAAGTTCGTATAATATTTGGATGCCGATCCTTCCTAATCTCATTGGCTTATAACAAATTCGGCTACTTGGAGAAAAGTGTTTGGCAGGCTGCGGATCAGAGAGCCACTACATGTATCAATCATGTGCATCCAGGCTCAGGATCTTGTGCATAGCAATGCCTAAGCTTTGTTTATACAACGATGGCACTTCAAATATGTAATGGATCATGATTCATGAGAGAGAGAGAGAGAGAGAGAGAAATGGGAAATCTGGAGTTACTAGGAAATAGAAGAGAAGGGCAACAAGAACAAGGGAAAGATAGTTGGCAAACCTGAGAATCAGACTTGGATCCGTAGTTGATCGGGTTAGTGGGTCAGCGTATATTTTATTGTAATTTTGTTGTATAATATACAGCATCCCCACTCAGCAGAGAGCAACATGATCTTGGTTATAATTTGTCAACAACTCTAACAATGAGGGAGGTCATGAATATAAAAAAAATTGCTTAGCTCTCTCTCTCTCTCTCTCTCTCTATATATATATATATATATATATATATATATATATATATATATATATATATATATATATATATATATTAACCACCGCACGGATTTAATTTTGCCATCCTTTTCTGCTAGAACCTTGAATAGTTGAAGGTGATTTTCTAGGTCATTTGAACCAGGTTTTGCATTTGGCCCTTTACCCACCTTCGATTGTGGGCCATGACTATAAAATATCATCTTATAGTCAGTTAACTATCACATGATCCTACCTCCACTAGATATAACTTTGCATGACATTGGTAGTAATCTCTCTCTCTCTCTCTCTCTCTCTCTCTCTCTCTATATATATATATATATATATATATAGGATCAGATACTCATTCGGTCCCACCTTGTCCATCAAGATTGGGCTGGTCCTAATGCTGCTTAATATATACTGATTCCCAGATTGATGCAGACACTAGTAAAAGCCATAAAGTGCGTGGGTGTAGGAATTAAAGAGCCAAAAGAATCATGTCCAAATTCATGTTTGTCTCAAATTGGGAAATTTAGCTGCTGGATGCCATGAGACATGGATTAGCACCACTCATTGTAGAACCTCATCTTATAAGGTAGTTTGCTTAAAGTGGAACTTGAAGCAAGTGATTTGACTAAAGACAGATCCTTTGTGCTTCCGGATTGCTCTTGTTCCTTGTGGTCATAACGAATGGCCACGATGGATGGTGTAAAGAATGGTGCTTCGCAAACCAGAAAGATTTATGATTTTTCGCATCCATTGATCTGATTTCGGCTAAAGCTACAACCAGAGGACCTGGCGCAGGTGCATGATTCTCCAAGCAGCTATATCAACCTTTTGGGTGATTGATACATAGACTTTAAACACTTATACATAAACCTGCATGGGTATCAAGAGAGGGCATGATGTTTTCCTTTATCGATATGGTTTCTTAACAATTTGACCATGATCTTGGGCTTGATTAGTAGTTTAGTTATTTGTTTTATTTTTTTGTCTGTGGAATTGCGAGGAAATCAAGACACAAATCTGGTTTTTACTGTTATTTTGACATAGATTTGGATCTTAATTAAGATGTATAACTTGGAGAAGCGCCTCTTTCTAAAATGTACATTTCTTATGCAATTTTTGTTCTCTTTAGCCAACCATGCGCTTGGATAAGTAATTTTCTTATTATAAGGCAAAGCGATACATGCGCTCTCAAGGGTGAGTTTCATTAGTTAATTATGATCACAAAAAATCGGGTGAGTGGAAGGGGTTCTACCGCCCGAGCTGCGAGAGCTGAAATCTCCTTTTCTTCTTTCATTGCAGATTCAAGACTGTGCTGGTGCCTGGTGTCAGACTCCCAATGTACATCAGCTATGCTACTGAATCCACTGGATTGTCATAAAAAATTGGTGTGTGTGTTACTTAGAGAGAGAGAGAGAGAGAGAGAGGTCCATAAAAAAGAAATCGGGTTCTTTTTTAATGGGTTCGGATTAAGTTTGACCCAGACCCGATCCAGATGTATCCAAGGAGTATCGGTATCGGAGTATAGATACGGATACGTGGGCCAAACCCACGTATCCGTGTGACATAGGCGAGAGCTGAAATCTCATTTTCTTCTTTCATTGCAGATTCAAGACTGTGTTGGTGCCTGGTGTGAGACTTCCAATGTACATCAGCTAGAACACTGAATCCACTGCATTATCATAAAGAATTGGTGCGTGTCTCACTAAGGTGTATGTGTGTTTGTGTGTGTGTGTGTGTGAGAGAGAGAGAGAGAGAGAGAGAGAGAGAGAGAGAGGGGGGGCTAGGTAGATGGTGTATTTTTTTGGGTTTATGAGAACATGATCCACATGCATGCGGGCATGCAACAATCTTATTAAATCTGAGCGTTAAATCAAAGTACAACAACTTCTTGAAAAAGAAAGACTCAGAGTAACATGCATGCTCCAATAGTTTCAATAAAGCCTATTGACAAATTGCCTACAGATTCGAATAGAGGTCCAATCTCTCACATGGGTGCATCAGCAAAAAAATGGAAGAAATCATTTCAGTTTCTATCAGCTGTCGCTGCAATACGAGAGACCTCTCGGACGCAGGAGGTTTCACTCTCAGAAACGAAGACAACCGTTGTGAGTTTATGAATTCCCAGTGTGTATTAGCCAGTAAGCTACTATGAGTCTATTTACACATTAATATGTAATGTTATTATCCATTTCCCACAATATCTAGCTTTTGCTTTTACTCCTTTTTCGTAATTTTGTCTTGGTTTTTTTTCCCCCTCCCAAGCATCTATTTTCTTTCTTTTCTAAGATTAATTAATTGAGAATTTTTTGTATCCAAAGAATTTTCCAGGTTAAGATTTAGCTGAGACTGATGTTGTGGTTATGGTTAATTTGATCATTGATAGTTTCACATCTAGATGTGCCCTTAATCTTCCTTCATAGTTTCTTTTTCTTTCTTTATATTATTTTTGTAAAAAATCTGATAACAAGTTAAACACATTGGATGAAGAACAATTGTGGAAATGAGAGACATTCATTTCAATACGTGCTTCAGATTACCATGAATCAAATGAATCTATATAGATGTAATTACAAGTTGATCTAATTAAACAAATTACAACTGTGTGTTTACTGACTACAGAAGATCTTTCCAGCCAGGTGTATGAAGATTTTGTTTGGTCCAGAAATCTGCTCTCCCTTTCAAGAAAGGACAACTATAGCGGCCGTGCTAGCTCGAGTCCAAAAGATATCTTGGAAGGAAGAGACTAATTTTCTCAGTGTTGCCTAGCAGTTGTTTGGATTCTTGTGCTTCTTATCTTAATGGGTGGTGGAGCTCTTGTTGTCACCAATTTGAATAAGATTGGACCCATGTTGGATTCTTATATATGAGCCAAGACATTTGCGTCCATTACGATTCTGCTACTCGAAGCATCATATTCAAGCAGTGAACCAACATTGCAAGTTGATGGATCCCACATTCGAACCGTGACATTGCTTGGATTTACTTCCAAATTATTGTGAGAATCAATTTTGTCATTATCGGTGTGTATCGGCCGGTACCGGCCGCATGTATCGGCTTTTTGTGAAGATGGTACAAGAAACATGTGTTGTAGGGCGAGACTTCTCTCTCTCCGCTGCCAGTCTGCGGTTGAGTGACTGTGCCACTTCGCCTTTCCTCTTCTCTCTTATTTTTCTGTACTTTGTATGTATATTTCTTTTTCCTGCTTGTGTTTTTGCGGTATGTTTTTTTTGCAGATTGTTTTGTATTTAGGGGACCTCTTGTCCCCAAATTTTGTTATATATTCCCATTTTATCAGCTCTCTCTCTCTCTCTCTCTCTTTCTCTCTCTCTCTCTCTCTATATATATATATATATATATATATATATATATATATATATATATATATATATATATATATATATATATATATATATATAGTGGATAGTTGAGTGGTCATATCAAAAATGGTTTATAAATAATATGGGGAGATTGGGAGAATGCATGCAGGTTCGAGGATCCCAGCCAAAGTGTTCCAATGATTGCCCAATTACACTGGCTCTTGTCTTTTTCACTTTCTTTTTAGCTTTTAGGAAGAAGAAAGCAGAGCGGCTTGGAGCCTTACTGGTTCAAACAAAGCTAAAGAAAGATGGAAAGAAAAGCAAAGAAAAAGAAGCCAAGAAGAGAAGATGATTAGGGAGTCAAAAAAGGAGATTAGGTGGACGCATCCACCTTAATATGCTCATAAAGGAAGAAAGAGGGAGAAAGAAGACGGAGTGCTCTTAAGTTGTTCCACGTTTAAAAAATATGAGAAACGAAAAGTTAGATGTATAATAACTGGCATACTAAGTATTCACATACTTTTGGTAAAGAAAGATGGAATTATGTAGGCAGCATCCCTTTCCACTGCCCCATCTTTGCCTCCATATATATATATATATATATATATATACTCTCTCTCTCTGCGTATGCACAGGAACACACATATAAATAAAATAAAAGAATGACTGAAAGATTCTTACATACGCTCATCAGTAGTCACTGAAGAGTTTTCACCTTTATTTTTTGTTTTTTGGAGAAAAGGGAGAGGATTCAAAGCAGAGGAACAAATACTTAGTACGGTACTTTTGTAAATGGATAATTTTGCGAAGAAGGCGGCGAATTGTCTATATGTGAGACTTGTAATCTTTCTGATTTCATTTGGTTCAACTCATCTACAGGTGTTGACCTCTTGACCAAAAAAACTTTACTCTTTCATTATAAAACGATCAACATAAAGTTTCATAGAACAAGAGAAGAGTAGGTCTTTGCACAAGTGGCGTTTTAATTATGATTTTATGTCAAAAACTAATGTTTTCTGCTCACAGTGGTTGCTTTTCAGTGGTTTCTCTAAGAAATAGAACGTTATCTGTTAACTTCTAAAAGTTGAGTAATGATTTGCTATCGGTCGCCATTTTGTATTTTTTAATTTACAACTACATTTTAAATTTTCTGATAATGTTTGACAACTTATGGACACTTAAAAAATTTGTAGATTGCTAAATATTATCATTACCAAATCTTGCACATCCAAAAAAAGCTAACATTAGAGTCCTTTTTAAGTTTTAAAGTATAGAAACCACATTTTATAGTTGAATTTTGACAAATATTACAAAAAATCTCAACGTTTGGAAGTTCAATATCTATGAGTAGGCATGTAATTGGGCAATCATCAATATCTGATAATTAACCGCTGATCATACCTATTGGTACCAGCATTAGGGGTGAACACGAGCCGAGTCGAGCCCGAGTTTAGTCAGCTCGAGCTTGGCCCAACTAATGAAACCTCGAGCTCGACTCCGCTCGAGCTTGAGAATAGCTTGATGGAAACAACTCAAGTTCGACTCGATAGTTATGTGGTGAGCTCGAGCTTGACTCGATTAAGACTCCACAAACAACTTGATTGAGTGATGCATATATGCCAAAGGAGGAGCATAGTTCAATTGGTCAAATTACAACCAGCGGTGGTCAGTTCGATTTTCATGAGTATTATGCTTTTTTATTATTAGTCAATCTACACTTAACCAGCCAGACTATGATTTAAATTGGTTGCTCACAAAGAAAAATGAAAACTAAAAGTGCCAAGACTTGTCAAACCAATGGCTAGACGCTGATGGTGGGCTTGAAATAACGATGAACCCACCCATTGGATTGAAATTGCATGAAAATATTATACCAAGATGACAACAAAAATCTAATAAGATTGCATGTGGTGCTTTATAATTCTGATTTGATTCCGCTCTTATTTCACTTTGTGTCCACCAATTTAATGAGCCCATTAAATATTCATATATAGCTGTAAAAAGTTAGCCTTGAGCACCCAAAAGGCCTAAACAGAGGAAATAAAGGCTTTTCAGACCTGGTATTCCAAAAGCTGGCTCACAATAAAGGGAACAAAGTCGCCTTAAAGCAGTAAAGAAAGAAAACACCATTTCCTTTAAGCAAGGAAGATCTGGTTAGGGTTTTAAAACTTCAAATCATTGAGCCAGTTGGGATCGAACCAGACACCATTGCAGTAGTAGCGGAGCTATTGCGCGACTGGCGTGTGCATTCACCCTCGCCAGCCCCTGAAATCCTGGATTGTGATTAAGCTGGACCTAGGTTCAACTGTGTTCAGTCGCATGTGGTGGCCGCACAAGACTTGAGCCGGTGCCCTGTAATCACTCATTTTCTTAAGTAAGAAGTCAATTAGTGCCCCTCAGCCAAAATTTTCTTGCTCCGCCGCTGCATTGCAGTTATGAATCTCCTCTTAGGCGGCAAACGAGTTGGATCCAATGTTTTTCAAATCTTTTACATGTACTAGATCCGATTTCGACCCGACTTAATACCCATTGGAATCTTTTGCAACTCTAGTCACTTGCCAATAGGCCTATAAAAAAACTTGGTAAAACGTATTAGTTTTTACCTGGTCTGACCTTTGGTTGCGACCTCAAAGACCTCGCGTTTCATATTTTCCGGGCACGGGTCTCCCTTTTGCTAACCATTGTCAGATGGGCAACACAAGTCAAAGGGTATCATCTTAAAATTAACATATAAAAAGTTACTGCCTTCAGCTGAAGTAGTTAACTTTTACAGAGCTTGGAGCATGTAACTGTTGTTTTATTCAACTTGAACTGATATTTATTAACTAGAAATATACGAGACATTGTAAAAGTATCCTCTTATTTCAAATAGAGAAAGATGTGAATCATGTGATGGAGATGACATTAAACGCATAAACTGGAGTTAATTTTGCCATCACAGTTCGGTTCTTCACTCCCTCCTGTCTAGGTCGCTTTCTTCATCTTTGGATGGTGACCGGTCGGGCTTATTAATTTGCAGGACCGAGACACGGGAGGGGAAGGAGTAGGTCAGAAGAGTCGTGTGCATGGCAGTATGTGCGCTGTTGCAGTCTTGCAGACGCAGAAGAAGAAAGGGGGATAGTTTTTTTTCCTCTTCTTTTTGCATTAACTGCTCTCTCTGCGACTCTCGTGCACAAGGGAATATGGCCCTCGAGGGCAGGGTCGACACTGTTAGAACTCAGCAGTTTTCTTCAAAAGGTGGGGAACCTGACCCGTAAACCATGGGGCTCTTGGCCTTCTTCCCCATGTCCTTCTGATGTCACTGTCTGCAGTCCCCACGCTCGCGCCCTCTCTCATTCATCATCGAAGATTAAACAAAAAAAAAACATAAATTATTTTTGTTAATGTGGAGTCAGACTCTAAAATCTAACTTACCTTGGTTGGTCCTCGGTTCAGCATATTTAAAACCCAACTTGTATCCGTAGCCATTACATTTTCACCTCGAAGCCTGCCTAGGGGATGAAAAAATAAGTCGTAGACAGTTACCTGGGATACTCCCCATTCAAACGCGGTACTGAAGGGAGCAACGAGAAAAATATTTGATCACACGAAGAATTTTTCGATTTGTAGGATCTTATGTTACAGTAAATTTGATATATATATAAACAAAGCAATGTCCCACAGATTCCCAACCTGTGTAGAACAGGGGCACGTTTGGGCTTTTTTTTCTCTTGTTTCCAAGCCTAGATTCTAAAGCTTGGCTAGAAGGAAGGCAGGATATGGCATAAAGGCGAGGCTTTGAAATCCCTATCAAACAGTAAACAACAAAACCGTGCGTGCGTGCGCCTGCGGAATCGCGGAAAACCTTTAAACCTTGACAGCCGCCCTTCGCCCCGTGAAAGGTCCAAACTCTGTGTGCACCATGAGACAGACCCAGTTGAGCGCCACGAGTGGGTGTTTAATGCCCAATCATGCGCCGGCTTGGACCCACCCAGTGGGTTCGTGCGGCCGCGAACTGAACCAGACGGGGTCAGATTGATTAAAAAAAGTCCCACCAGTTGAGCTTCCAGCTAGCTGTCGAGCCGGAGCTCAGCCCTTTCCGCGGTAGCCTCGACAAAAAGTCTCATGGTTATAAACAGGGTCCGTAAGACCCGTAAGAAGAAGAAGAAGAAGAAGAAGAAGAAGAAGACCGAGATCTTCTCTTCTCGACTTCAGGAAGACCAAAAGTCGGTTGCTTTTGAAAGAAGAGGCGTGGCCTCGGGGCTCGAGATAATTGGAGACGACGACGACGGCCGCTCGTGAGAAAAAGTGAAAAGCGGAAAGGAAATGGCAAAAAAGAACGAGGGATGATTTTGATTGACCGTCGTCCACCACCCTATCTTCTTCTCGTCATCAATTTCGACGCTTTTCTGCGTTTTTCTTCCTACCTTCTCTTCTTCGTTTTTGGGTTCTCTCCATAAACCCCGAAACTCAGTTCGCCTTCGTTCCTCAGGGTCCTCACTCGTAAAACCCGCCTAAACCCTCGCCGAGTCGCAAAAGGATCGCGATTTATTCTTTTGTGTTCTCTTTCCTTCTTACCCCGGTTGGCTGTGGTTAAGTTTTGGGATGGGACCCACAGCGATCCATCCTCACCATAAAGGCCGTTTATATAATCGCCCTGGACGGCAACCCTCCCGCTACATCTGCATCTCTCCCTTTCTCTCTAGCTGTTTGTGGATGCCGGATGGCAGAATGCTAGACGTGGTGAGGTACCTTACCGGCGCCGTGGGGCCGAGCGGCTTCGGCTCCAAGTCTACGGCCGAGCAGGTAACGGAGGCCAGCCCGTACTCCCTGCTTTCGTCAACCGCCATCATCACCGGTGAGAGAGCCTGGCCGAGCCGATGTGGGTCTCTGATTGAAGTTTTCCTCCTGTTGCCTGAGACGTCGATTTTTCCCTTTTTTTTTTCTCTTTTGGGGTTGAGTAGGTGCGACGTCAGGGATCGGCGCGGAGACGGCTCGGGTGCTGGCGAAGCGTGGGGTGAGGCTCGTCCTGCCAGCTCGGAACGTGAAGGCGGCGGAGGAGACGAGGAGCCGGATCAGGGAGGAGACGCCGAATGCCGAGGTCATCGTCATGTCTCTGGATCTCAGCTCCATGGCTTCCGTGAGAAGCTTCGTCGCCGAGTTTGAACGGCTCGGTTTGCCTCTCAATATCCTCATGTAAGTTCTCACGCCTCCATCATGGCCTGAATTTTGCACTTCTTTTCTTGTTTCTGTCTTTCACTGTCATGTTGTTCCTGGAAAATAGAAATAACGCCGGGAAATTTTGCCACCGGCGTGCCGTGTCAGAAGATGGCATAGAGATGACGTTCGCTACTAATCATCTCGGTGAGTGAGTAATATTTTTCTAAAGCCAAATGCATGTATAATTTTCTGAGTATGCTTCTCCGTTTTATTATAAAATTCTCCTCCTAGTTTACTTTATTCGTGATGATGATGCGGGCGATGACGAATGCTAGGGCATTTTCTGTTGACGAAGCTACTGCTGAAGAAGATGATCCACACGGCGGAGGTCTCCGGAGTTGAAGGACGGATAGTGAACGTTTCTTCCAGCATACATGGCTGGTACGACGGCGACGACATTACGTGTGAGGAATTGACGCGCCAAAAGAAGAGGTAAAGGATGAGGAAGCTTTTCAGTATCCAGATTTAGTCTGGATTTCGCTTGTTTTCTCCTTTCGTTCTTTTCTCGTGTTCTTAGTTTTCTCTGAAAACAGATACGACCCTACGCGGGCGTACGCTCTCTCGAAGCTGGCGAACGTTCTTCACGCCAAAGAGCTAGCAAAGAGGCTCAAGGTAACCAAATCTGAGGCTTTTATTTTCCCGTCCTCTCAGGCCGTTAGTTCGAAAGATGAACTGACCTAATCCGGTGGAATTTCAGAAGTTGAACGCGAATGTTACCGCGAACTCCGTGCACCCCGGTATAGTACGGACTCGGCTCACCCGAGAACGAGAAGGAATCATCACAGGTGCTTCTTCCTGCCGAATCTCTTTCGTTTCTATGACAGATTAACACAGATTCCTGAAAGAACGTGGCTCTTCTCTTCGTGCTTCCTCGCAGATCTGGCCTTCTTCTCTGCATCGAAGCTCTTGAAAACGATCCCGCAGGTGATGATCTGTCCGTCTCCCGGTTACGATCCTTTCGCAATTCCTTTTCTTAAACTCGCAGGATTTCTGGTTTGGTGTCTCAGGCCGCAGCGACGACGTGTTACGTGGCGACGCACCCTAGGGTCTCCGGCGTCTCCGGCCGGTACTTCGCGGACTGCAACGAGGCGTCGACGTCGAGGCTGGGGGCCAGCGACGGCGCGGCCTTCCGGCTGTGGGAGATCTCGGAGGAGCTGGCTACGGCGACGCCGGAGCGTCACGTTGTCCGCTCCTGCTGAAGCCACGCACCGGTCGGTTGCGCCTCCCTCGGCCGTTACAACCGTGAAGGAATCTCTCTCTCTCTCTCTGGACGAAAGGGGGGAGAGGACGTCCTTGGCGGGCGGGCAGGCGGTGGGAGCAGATCTGCTGCACGGATCGAGTCGCAAAAAAAAATCTCCCGGTACCGTATCATTTGGAGGAACCAAAAAAAAAAAGAGCGGCGCTTAGGGAAAGACACGTCAATCCGTGGCTTCTCTTGCATGCTTCGTGTTGTACAAAAACACACCTTCTGATCCTATATGTATAATGTACATACGGTTACTACCTTCTATTACATGCGTTGCTGATATAATAGTTGCTTATCGTGCGAACGCTGATTTTCTAGTAGTTATTTTGTTATACCAAATTGTGATATCGTTTTCCGCAAAAAGGAGAACGAAAGGCTGATTCGGTACTGTGTGCTCGTCTACCAAGAACTACTCAACCCAGTGGACCCTATCAAGAAAATTCAAGTTCATTTTGAATCATCAAACAAAGAGAGAGAGATTGCCAATAACACTTAGAAAGTTGCCTGGTGTTTCACTCAACATTATGAACATCTTTCAAAAGGATCGTTTAGGAAACGGATGCCATGGCAGACCAACCATCTTTTCCGTCAGCAGAGAACTTGACTGGGTTACTCTTGTTTGCTGCACATGATCAGGTGCAGGGCTGCTGTAGCCGCTTAAAAAGATGCTGAATGTCTTCTTGTACTGCTACCAAATCATCAAGTTTCCATTGTGGCGAGAAACTAGAAACTATGTTTGTCTCATGCCGACTTTTGTCATTATAGTGACAAGAAAGATGAGATAAGAATTTGGAATGAGTTCATTTCCGGTTAACCAAACATGTTGGGAGTGCATATTGGGCCTGATCTGGTGATGGGGGAAAGGCCGATGGTCATAATCTTGGTTGATTAATTAGATAAAGAGAGGGGCCAGGAGCTTTTAATGATTGTCTTGCTTTTGTCTTTGACTGAACATTTGAGGATGATTAAGTTATGATTTTTAAAAGGAAAAGGGGAGCCATACCATATGCCATTTATCAGATAAGATAACACGAGGCCCCATGTTAAGCAGCCAACAAGGCTAGCTGCTCTAAAGGCTAAGAATGTAAGTTAATGTAGAATATTTTTGTAAAAGCTTACCACTAATGTTTCTTGGCTTATTTTAGCAAAAGATGATTTTGGGCCCTCGTTTGATAATTTTAATAAAAAGTGCTACAAAAAAGTATTGCTCCACTTGCTACAATTAAGGCTGGCGTTGGACCCGCTCATTTCGATCTGATTTTAATAAAAACATATTTTGAAATATAAACATATATTTATAATGAAGGTTTACCCAAAAAATGAACTTCCTTAAAAATTAAAAAAAAAGAAAAGTGAGAGAAGAAAAAAGGTACATAATACCAATTTGTCAAAGGGAGGGTCCATACGGTTCGTGGCTCTATGAATATAGTTTCGGTAAGGGTACTAATTAATTATTCGATTATATGTATATATACATATATATAGTCAAAGCTATGGGAATACGAAGCAATAGAATAAGGTGGGAGACTCCATGTGGGAGTTAGAGCAGCTTTATAAACAAGCATGGATGTCAGCTGAGCCGAAATGGTTCTCTCTTTATATGCGTATATCGCCTTTCAAACACTTACTTCCACTTTGTTTTTTTTTTTCCTCAAATGATATGTCCTTTTATTCATCCAACCTTATGTATTACATGTATTTTTTTTTAATAAGCTCTAAATCTTGTATTTTAGCATAAATATGAGTATCTTAACATCGTGAAGAGTCCATGCGTGGTTCAGAATGTGCTGAATAATGCATGAAAAGTCATGCTTTCGTGTATAAACAAAATGACATGTACAGTAACATACATGGTAAGTTGACAACTAGCTGTTACAACCCGATTCACTTCTGTGCTCGGACCCCTGGTTCGACGGATCCTAACTCACTCTCTAGCGGTTTCGGTTCTAACTCCTTTATAAGTCCTTGAAGATTCCTCACAATAAAAATTTTCTCTATTTGTTGATGAAAAATATTTTGTCTTTTAACATGAGCATTTTTTACATGTATATAAAAAAAAGTTATTGCTTTCCATTGGGGGGCTGTTCTTTAAGAATATTTCTTAAACTCTTTGACGTTCTTCTACTTAAAAGACGTCAAATCCAACCCCTAGTGACTAGTGTGGTAGGCAGGGTTACTAGTTATATTACTGTTCTCTTTTATTTTTTTTTTTTCTTTTTCTGCTTTCAATGTCCAATAAATCTGGTCATTAATTATAATCACTTACATCTACAGTAGTTAATAGTTGTTAGGTTATGTAAAGTACAATTAGGCAATAATTGTGGTATTTTTTAAGGTGAGAGACTTTGTCGTGTGAGACACAAAAGTACTCTGAGGCTACTACCCTTAACCGCTTAAATCTTTGGGCAGCCACAAGAATCGAACCAACGACTGACCTTTTACTAGCTGCAGCTGGACCAAGCAACTAGAAGCTCTCTGGGTACTAGTAGAATGCAAACATGATTGGTTTACAATGTCATACTTGTTGCTATTTTGCGATATAGATCGATAGATTGAGTTAATCCAACGATTTACAAACTAAAAACTCTCAAAATAAAAGAAAAAAAACTTTGCAATATACTGAGCGATTCAAAGTGAAAATTATTTTCGAAACAATTAGCTTAGTTACATCGAACTTATTATATTATATATATAATGCATGCCAAAAAAATGCCTAGTGAAAAGAGAATTGGTCAAGTTAATTGTGCCCCAAGTTTTTGTGATGAACATAATATGCGGTGATCACAAATTAACCGGGAACCAGAAGAGTTTGATTCAGGTCTTGATTGAATCCAAATTTAGACGCCGACCCTCAGTCCAAATTGACCTTGTTTATCAGATCCAAATTTGAGTCGAGTTGGATTCATTTAATTGAGGGAAATACTTAAAACGCACACTTAAAGATTTAAAATTAATAAAGACGGATAATTTGATTTCGATACTCTTAAAGACACACCTAAGGTTTTACAGCAGCTCAAATGATGGCCTTAGTACTATGCAATGTGCCATCTTGCAAATTAATTTGGAGTCCGAATCATCTCAGTTTAGTGATACTCATAGTTCATGGTTGCGGACAACCCTGTTCTAAATAATAGAGTGTTTCTTTTAATAGGGATGTCAATATATCCGATTTGAATCGAATATATGGTGGAATCATCCTAAATAGATTGAATACAAAAAATATAATATCTGACTAAATTTTGGAAATGACCATTCGATTGGATTCAAATATACATAAATATTTGATCGGATTTAGATCAAACTTATCTTTTAAACAAATATCATATATCTAATTCTCTTACACTTTTAAAATGTGTCAAATTCGTTTCAAAATTCGGATTCGGCTATGAATGTAGAGTTTGGATTTGGATCGGATTTAGATTGTGGAATCGGATTTTGGATTCGGATACAACTTTTCTTTGTTCATATTCAAATCCAATTCAAAATTGTGAACATCGGAAAAAGCCGGTATGGAGAAGGGTATATCCGGATTCTAATCCGTTCCGTTGACACCTCTAGCTTTTAACCAGATGAATCTTATGTTCTTGGAATTCATTTTTCAAGAATGCCATGGACTTGCTAAAGTTGCAGTAGCTTTGGAGTAAATAGTGAGAGTTGCAAGAACTTACAGATGTTGTATGGGTGCTTTGGGATGAATCTTTGTCCAGATCTCATGTTCACTTTCGAATCATTCAGGATAATTCTTGTGCCATTTGAGTGTTCAAGTTTCGATTCATCGGAAATTCGATAACTGCCCTCTTTTTCTCTGCTGCAGTTGAATGATTCAAAAACCACTTCTGAAGTTCTGAACCTACCAAATGCAACCGAAGGGTTTTAATCTTATGAAAATTCTGATATTACAGCATTATCTTTGGACTTCGTTCTGAAAAGTTCACCCAAATGGACACGATCTAGATTACATTACAGGTGAACAGTTTCTCGTAAGGACACACGATGACCAGTTTGTTACCGAAGATCTGTTCGCTGAATGATAGGATTATAGTTGAGTTAGGATGTTCAATAGTGCTTCCTTTTCTGACTCAACCCCATTAATCTATGTGTCATATAACATCTAGTCTATAATTGTTCACAAGAACGAACTTACACAAATTGATTTTGGTAGTTTGCCTTCTTAATTAGGCTTCATCACCTCGCAATTTTCAGTACTTTTACGAATACATTTCCAGTTATCCTTACTGCTAATAGGAAAGATAACTTTTGCTGCACAATAGTTGAGGACAGTACTCAATTCCTTTACTTTATGAAACATTGCTGAAAATGAATTTCTGCGGCAATGAACAACAGGCAAGAGCTGGCTATAGATAAAGAAAAATTATCGCATGTCCACAATCTGTAACTGAAATTCAAAGTGCTAATGGTTTTGCACTTGGCCACATTAATGGTAAATTATAATTTTGAGTGGACAGAGTTCACTGCCTTCTTAGGTGTACTCAAAGCCCTCTGCAAATTTCCTTTTCTTTAGTACCCACGATGGGCCTTGGATGTTTCAACTTTTAACATAGTTTATTTACAACAGTTCGATCTACCAGTCATGCCATGTTGTTTTTAAGAATGATCAGCTGTACTCATCTCAGCTACCAGTCCTTGAATTACTTTGACAGCAAGCTTAGATATTGCAATCAAATGAAATATCCTATTTTCTTCAGTTTTTCTGTATAGCTTATGAAAAAATATCAAATTGATGACAAGGGATTAAGGTGTATTCTCCTGGCAGACACCATTAGAGACCTTGGGGGAGAATAGTAAAGAAGTTGTACTACTAGAAAATCTCATTAGAATTGAAGGCAATGAAATTAAGGAAGATGATAAATCCTGATAATTGGGATCTAATGATAGGAGTAGCTGAACTAACTTAGATGTGCAAGGTACACTGGTGGTTGCTGTATGGTGAATATATGGCGTTATGATGTATGAAACTCATATGGTGATAAAAGCCAAGAAAAATCAAAAGCTCAACTCGTAAAAATGTAAGCATCACAGGTAAAGAGATTTACACAACAAGGACAGTATTAGAACCGGATATCAGAAGAGCTTTATGAATAAAATATATTGAACAATGTTTTTCAAAGAAACACATTAAAGATTTAAAACAGAGTAGTATTTGTGATAAGAAAAGGTTATAGAATAATTTTTATCTTTGATTTTGGACAGGAGTTATGGGGACATGCGACTGCTGAAGCTAACCCGGTGCTGTCAAATTAATGACGATGTTGGCAGCGAAAGGGGCCAGTTCATGTTTGTCCACCAAACTGAACCCACTAACGAGCTCATGCTTGTTTACCAGATCTAAGTGGATCATTAAATATATGTACATACTTTTTTTTTTCCAACTCTGAAGCCAGATAGAAGTTCTCAAGGGGGTCCATTCATGTTTCATATTCCTTTCAAATTTTAGGAAGTCTGTTCAGATTTTTTACGAATCTTAAGAAGGACATAAAATTTTGCTTTTAAAATATTGTGATTTCAAATTTGGTTGAGAAACCAAGAAGATTGTGCCTATTCGGCTCGACTTTGTGCTTGGTTGAGCTGGTTAACAACTTGTACATATGGACTGTCTCTTCGATGGTGAAAGGCTATGAGATGAAAGCCCCATGCATAAGTCAATGCATGTGGCTACAATGCACCCTTGAATTGCAATAACCTTGTTCATTGGTGGCTCAAGAATACCGCACTCAGGCCGAAAGACTTCGTCGTTCACCTAGCTGCGTAAGACCCAGAGGCAGTGGTGGAGCCTGGATTTGTTAGCCAAGGGCACTTGCATTGGTGACACAAGTTTGGTATGGGCACTACATATAATTTTAGAGTCATAGCAATGTGATGTTGAGACTCTATGACAAGATGTTTGATGGGCTGGCGTGGGCAGTGGCCCGCCCAACCAACAAGTAGCTCTGTTACTGCTCAGAAGTTATCCCTCTGCCTCTGGGACATATGTCTGCTGAGACTTGCAAGGGGCAATTGGGCGAAAATCGAACTAGTAGCTGGTCTAGTACCAGCCGCTAGCCCAACCAGTTACCAGCTATGCCAAATCCTTCAGGGCTCTTTGATCATAACTGAACTTACTATGATCATTCTGTTATAGTCGTATTCCCCCAAAAGAATGTTTCGACAACAATTAAAGAGGCCAAACCAATATAAAATTGCTGAAATTCGGAATTATAGGGCAGCAGACATAAAATTGAACTTCCAACACCACTATTGCAGCAATATACGTCAAAATATATGCTAAAATGCAGAAATCAAGAGGCACCAATTTACGTGGAAAAACCCTCAATAATGGGGTAAAAAACCACGGGCAAGAGAGACTTTCTATATATCAAGAAAGGGAGCCAAATACACGAGCAACAATATCTCAAGAGAACAATAACACTCTCTTATGCGAATGAAAGAAAGAGCCCCAAATATTCAAGAAAGAAATCACCCAATGAAGACTCCCTTCATTTTTCTTTCTTCTTGGCGTGCCGATCCCACGTCTTTGCTGCGATCCTCCTTCTTCTCTTCCTTGTCTTCTTCTTCTCCTTCTCCTCTTCTCCTTCTCCTCTTGCCGTATGCAAGCCACCAAGAGAAGCCCTTCCCTTCTTTTGCTTCAAAGGAATCAACGAGAGAGAGAGAGAGAGAGAGAGAGAGAGAGAGAGAGAGAGAGAGAGAGAGAGAGAGAGAGAGAGAGATGCGTGAGAGCTCTAGGGCACCTACGGGTGCCCTCTCCTTTCCTCCCGCCCGTCACTTAAGTGACGGGCCGGGTCGGGTCTTGAGGCTGGACCCGACCCAACAAACTCCCCCTCCAGCCTCAAGAGATGGATCAAACCTGTAAAATAAACAAAAATTAATACACTGCCTTAAAGGCACTCATCCCAACTAAGTCTCTACACAAGTCATGCTTCTCTTTAGGTAGAGACTTCGTCATCATATCTGCAGGATTCTTCTCTGTCTGTATCTTCTCTAACTGAATCAATTTCTGCTCAAGCACATCACGAATCCAATGATATCTGACATCAATGTGCTTGGTCCTTGAGTGAAAAGCTGAATTCTTCGCCAAATGTATAGCACTTTGGCTATCACAATGCAACACAAAAGTCTTCTGACTAAGGCCTATATCATGAAGAAAACTCTTCATCCACAACAACTCTTTACAAGCTTCAGTTGCTGCAATATATTCTGCCTCTGTAGTGGAAAGAGCAACACACTTCTGCAATCTAGACTGCCATGATATAACTCCCCCTGCAAAAGTAAAGACATAACCAGAAAGAGACTTCCTAGAGTTCACGTCACCTGCCATGTCTGCATCAACAAATCCTTATATCTCTGGGTTAGATTCACCAAAATATAAACAGTAATTGGAAGTACTTTTCAGATACCTTAGGATCCACTTCACTGCTGCCCAATGCTCTTTGCCTGGATTTGACAAGAACCTGCTAACTACACCAACTGCATAAGCTAAGTTTGGGCGTGTGCAAACCATAGCATACATAAGACTCCCTACTGCGGAGGCATAAGGTACATTCTCCATTCTTTCTTTCTCATCTATTGAGGATGGACATTGCTCATTTCCCAATTTAAAATGCGCTGCTAAAGGTGTACTTACCGTTTTGGCATCTTTCATGTTGAACTTGCTAAGCACCTTCTCAATATATTTCTCCTGTGATAACCACAACTTCTTGGCCTTCCTATCACGAACAATCCTCATGCCTAACAATTGTTGTGCTGGCCTCAAGTCCTTCATATCAAAGCACTTGCCCATATCCTTCTTCAATTGGCTAATCAATTGACAATCCTGTTCAACAATAAGCATGTCATTTACATATAACAACAAGATAATGAAGTTACCTGATGAGAACTCTCTGATGTAGACACAATGATCTACTGCTGACCTGCGATACTTTTGATTTATCATAAATGAATCAAATTTCTTGTACCACTGTCTAGGTGCTTGTTTAAGTCCATACAAGCTATTCTTTAACTTACAAACCATGTGTTTCTTCCTAGCAACCACAAAACCTTCAGGTTGTGTCATGTAGATTTCTTCATCTAGATCTCCATGAAGAAAAGCAGTTTTTACATCTAACTGTTCTAACTCCAAGTCTAGACATGCCACTAAACCAAGTATTACCCTGATAGATGACATTTTAACAACAGGAGAAAAAATTTCATCAAAATCAATACCTCTTTCCTGCTTGAAACCGTTCACCACTAACCGAGGTTTGTATCTCAACTTGCCTTGACCTTCATTTTTAAGCTTGTATACCCACTTGTTCTGCAACACTTTCTTACCTTTTGGTAGCTCTACCAAATCAAAAGTGTGATTCTTATACAAAGAATTCATCTCTTCCTGCATAGCTTGATTCCATTCATCTTTATGCACATCATCTAGCACCTCTGCATAGCATTCTGGCTCTCCA